>QLOO01001432.1:0-25551 GCA_003313855.1 Suillus sp. MG131 | reverse complement strand
GCAACCCAGTCCTCCGCCAAAAGTTCATGACAAGGTGATTACTTGGACAGAGCATCACCCAATAGACTCTGGGGAGTTGGTTACAAGTAGCGCAGATGGGACTGTGAAAGTCTGGCGACACTCGAGCTAAACTTTTTCTACAATAACTTATCCATCGATGGTGGGATGGAGGTCGTGAAACGAAATATTCCATTACTGGATAGCCACGTAGATGTATCCACTCCCTATGAAAAACAGATAGTATTACAAAGGTCATTATTATCAATGTGTCGTCCCTTCCACAACAGCCTTCAATCGCTGTCTCAGCATATTTCTCGTGCTGCCTCCATCCTTTCCGTCTTTCCCATCCTTCTGCGGCTCTGGTGCTGTCACCGTACTCTGCATGTCTAAATCCGAAAAAGAGCTCAACGTCGGCGAGTTGGCACTTATGGACGGAGTGCCAGTACTACCAAAAATGGAGCTCGTGGCAGTCCCATACCCGCTGAACTCCATAGAATCGCGCAAAACCCCCAAATCGCCTGGACCCACAAGTTCGACGGTCTCAGTAAGAACAGCAATGCGAGTCCACCGCCGAAAGCGCGTGTACTTTCCCATTCCGCCCTTCGAGCTCGCACCCTCCCATTTGTTGTCACCGTACAACCAACCCTCAGGGTCTGTGACAGCTTCGTCTTCAGACGCGGGATCGAGGAATGGGTTGTTGGAGTGTTGTTCGCCAGTTCGTTCGGGCGATTCAGCAGGACCACTGGAGCTCGTGTTCAGGTTGTCGCGGCCGCGTGCGGCGCGTAGCATCCGTGTTGCAGTAGATTCATCAGGTCCGTCTTTATCCTTTGGAGGTGTCTTCTCCACTCGCCAGACACCCCCCTGGCCTTCCTTGCGTATGATAACGCGCCATTCAGGTTCTTCCCACGTCCAGCGAGCTACACGTTTTGCGCGACCATTCTTGCCGACAGCAACGTATGCTGTTGTAGAGGCGGGAAGAGAGAAGACCGAGGGTGGGGATAATGGAACTAGGGAGGAGCTACACCATGATGGGCGCTCATTAGGAAGTAGAGCAGCTGTCCAATCAAGACCCATCCACCACCGTTGATTCTCATAGACTGTAAACAGGAAGCGGAGAGGTGGGGAAGGCTTAGGTGCATCATCCGCTAATACAGATGCCGGGCGTATCTTGGTAGAAGCTTCCAAGGGAGAGGGCGATGCGGGTGGTGGGAGCGGCACCCCTGATACAAATGCGAATAGCCTGTAGAATGCCCATCGGACATGTGCGCTGCGCGTAATGGATGCTCGGGCATGTCTGGCCCAGTGCGCTCTGTGGATCATGAACAGGGTGCCGCATAATGCGATGCAAATACGGAGACCAACGAAAGATGTGAGGACAAGGTAGGGCAGATAGATAAATGCGAGTACTCTGAGAACAACAAAGGATGGAGGAAGGGGAGATTCTATGAAAGGTGATGAGGGAAGCAGGGCGCGAATGGTCGTTAGATCAGATACGAGAGCGTGAAGGGCGCCGTCGGTTACTACCGGCGGTGAGATTGCCGAAGATACATGACTGGATGATGTCCACCGTCTCAGTGCGAGAACGAACGAGACTGCAAGTGGTAAGAAGAACCTGATGGACAAAGACGTTCAAATGAGCCAAAACGCGTAGATAGTAGAACACGCATACCTCAGGGTCGGTTCGGAGAGCAAGCAGAACGCCCACCATGTGGCAAGAGCAAGCCAGCTTTCCTCCCATGAAGACTCCCAGCTGATAATCTGCGCGAAGTGCCTTATGGCCTGAATATATGGCGCAAGGACAACTAGCTCTGAAGCAAGTGGTGTCGGAACGGTATTCACAAACTCAATGAGTGTAAGAGGTGACTGCACGACAGGACTCAAAGCAGTCGTTGAGCTCACAGGTGCCGTCAGGGGCATCTGTAGTATCTTTGGTTTGGGATTAAAGTCCTTGGACTTGGGCGACATCAATTAGCAGGTGATTTGGTAGCAATACCGACTTCACACGACAGTTGCGGCTGCACTTGTGCTGTCAGTGAGAAAGCACGTTTACTTATAACCTATTATGCTGGTCAGTCATACTTCTTGAGTAGATATTAGCAACGTACGGTAAACCACAGAACTCACTGTTGCGCTGAAGCCTGACGCTTGATGGAATGATACGTAGAGCCCGGCGTTCGGCTGGCAGCAGGTCATGCTTATTCAAGTTAGCAAAGTACAATTTCGCATCTAAAAGTAGATCAGATTACATAATATTTACACATAAACTTTATGACTGATTGGTTACTTTGCAAATAGGAACAAATAACACGACCTCCTCCAGAGTCCAGAAGCTTGATCAGTGAAATGCAATTAGCAACGACGAGGCATATTCGAACTTTACTGACCCTTTCTGTAGTAGTGCGACTTGCAGTCTGGATATTAATTTCGATTTCCGCGTACTTTCTTCCACTGTTCGACGCATCACCAGGCATTTGGATCAGCGAGACACCACCATCCTCTGTCCTACTTCGTTGGGATGCGTTCCATTTCGCGCACATAGCAAGAGAAGGATACGTATATGAACACGAGTGGGCATTCTTCAATGGATTGCCACTGTTGATGCGCGTTTTGGCCCAACTACAAGCTCTGGCAGGTTTGGGTTCAAACGATTGGGGGACGCTTCTTCGAGGTGGAGCAGGCATGGCCATACTGTGCGACTCGACACACGTGCTGTATCATCTATCATTACACCATCTCCGTTCACATTCCCTGGCATTTTTGTCAACCGCACTCTCCGTATTCTCGAGTAGTCCTGCTGTGCTTAAATTGGCATCCTACAACGAACCGTTCTTCACATATTTTTCATATCGGGGCATGCTGGCATGTGCTCGCTCCAAGTGGGCTGCAGCATCTATATGCTTTGCGTTGGCGAGCATGTTCAGGTCCAATGGAATATTCTTGTCTGGATTCATACTGTGGGGTATGCTGGTCACGCCCTTTCTGACAAGGCAGAAGGATCTGGTAAGCACTACCATTCGAGTTATGACATCCGAGCTGATACATTATCCCAGCTTACCCCTAGTCGTCTGCTTAAATGCATGTTATTGACTGCGTTGCCTCTGGTTCCCTTTATCCAGCATAATGTCATCGCATATCTGCGGTTCTGCAAGCCTTCAGCAACACGCACCCCGGATTGGTGTACAAGCAATATGATCCCTTCTGTATACTCTCACGTTCAATCCAAATACTGGAATGTTGGCTTCTTGCGATATTGGACTGTCTCCAACATACCAAACTTCATATTAGCGTTTCCTGCCTTGCTTCATGTATTCGCGTTTTGCTGGTTTTATCTATCGAACTTACCTGCCATCATTCCTCATATCGCACCGTGGATCCGTTCCAACAACAATGACCTCCATCCCCCTCAACTTGACTCTCCATTTCTATCTCCGTCCCTGCTACCCCACGTACTCCACGCCTTGGCTCTCACGTTGATCTTGACATTCAATGCTCACGTTCAGATATCACTTAGGCTTCTCCCGTCTCTTCCACTCACGTACTGGGCTGCTGCTCGTCTCATGCTCGACCTTCCGAAGTGGGGGAAAGCATGGGTCACGTGGAGTATTTTGTGGGGTGCCTTGAGTTGTGTCCTATGGGCAGTATTTCTCCCGCCTGCTTGAATGTGTATGTCAGAAATTGGTACGCGGTGGAATAGATGCACATATATAATCGTTGAGACAACAATTTGCCCCAACACAGCATGCTTTGTCGTTAATCAGTGTTGAAGCCTGAGTCATCTGACATCGCGGTGCCCTCACTTATTGACGGGGAATAGCGGCAAGCACCGCTCCCCTTTTCCAAGTTAGCTAATCTCAAAAGCGGACTGGCCCCTCGTGTAAATGGCCTTCCCTTGCTTGAGTGCTTTTATTTGTTTCAGCTTCTGGAACATAATGCTTCATACCACGATGTCAGGTCAATACAACTGTATAGGATACAATGCCAGATGTACATGATGGTTTACACGATGTAAAGTGATATCGGTAATACAAACGGGGAATCTAAGCCAGTATATCATACAACCTCCAAAGAAAGCGGAACCTCTTTCTCCTTGTTTCATCCGTCACTTCATCCAATGGTTCGTCGGCGTATTCGTCGCTATACAGATCGATCGTTTGGATGTTCACAATGTCGGACTTGTAATGAGCTTCTCGGGTACCGGTGCCATGGGGGATCAAAGAAGTCGTCTCATTAGGAGGAACGACGTTACCTGGAACTGGTATGGAGTCTATGAAAGTGTTCCTAGCAAGGACCCAGCAAAGGCCCATGACAACCATGATGGGTATCTCGATGTAATAGGAGACAAAATCTACTGGTGAGAATGTGGGGAATATAGAGGACCATCCTTGTACTTTTCAGCTTGTCAGTATGTAAATGCAACGGTGGAATAAGCAAATTACGCACTCAAGATGAGAGCGGTCACTGTGATAATCTGGGAGGTCGCACGAGTTAGGGAAGAGGTAGCTGGCAGTATTAACACACGCACAACAAAGTAAGGACCCCATGGCCAGGTCCACGATGCTCGAAACTTCATCTCGTCTAAAGATCGACCCTGTCTGATCCAGGCTTTCCTGAATCTCCAACTAGCCAATCCAATTGATAACCAGGCAATCTGAATTTTTCTTAGTCCAGTCACTGTACATTCATGTATCGATACAAACCTGGTTTGAAACTCCAACAATGTTTTGCAACCATCCCCACAACTGGCCACTGCCAATATAGCTGCTGCCAAAACAGAACACGCTAATGCTACTGGTTGTGAGCAGCGCGTATAAGGGAACACCTGCTCGAGTGGTCCGAGAAAATATACGGGGTGCGTGGGGGATGGGGTCGACAACGGATAGACCATACAGAACTCTCGTCCCCGCAAAAAGAGCATGGTTACCGGCAGATAACACAGATGTAAGGATGACGGTATTCATAAACGATGCGGCTACAGCTTTTTGAGATAGCATTAACACCTAGACGAGGGGCGGGGAGGATGTGCTCACTTGAACCAGCTAGAGTAAATACAATCGTAAAAGGGGATGTAGTGGTCGTTTTATTCGACAAATTTGGGTAAACCCATGGCACTAATCAAAACAGTTAAGTACGTAGCAGTGTGTGAGCAAAGAACAACCAACCGTTCAGGCCGATAAGCAGAATACTCAGAACATAAAATATCAGAATTCTAATCTCATCACTTGCACATCAATAATCTATAGAAGTACGATTACTTTACTTGCCTCCAGAACACAAATTTGACAACCTTCGGCATGTTTTGTGAAGGGTTTTTCGTTTCTCCTGCGGTAATACCTAGACTTTCTGTTCCACCGTCTACAGACTGATCAGGTGATGAGGTTCACAGTTAGCAATGCAACTCACATGCGAAACTAGCTGTCACAAAAACCTTGGCAAAACCACCAAAGCCACCAACGAACGGAGCGCCAGGAATGTGCCAATTGTGTGTTCCGATGTAGGTATGCGACTCGTTGACGCCGACATTGACGAGGATTCCAACGATAATAAAGACCACGATAGTGGCGACCTTCAGGAATGAAAGCCAATACTCTACCACAAAGCATTAATTCAATTTTGGAAAGAGAAAGGAAAGCTATGTTACTAACCCAATTCTCCGTAAGCTTTGACGTGAAAGGCGTTGACTGACACAAGGAACACCCAAAAGAGCAGGCTAACGACCCAAGGATGTGACACCGTCCAGAATTGCAACACCAGCTGGGCAGCAGTGAGATCAGAGGCAACAGACACTGCATCATTGAACCAATAATTCCACGACAGCGCGAAACCATAAGACGGCGAAAAAAAGCGCGTTGCATAAGCATTAAACGACCCTTGGAAAGGTGGAAATAGTCAGCGTGGGGCCTAAATATGAAAAAAAGAAATCACACCAGCTACTGGATATTGTGTGGCCATCTCCCCTAACAGCAACAGCGTCACATATACAATGAATCCCACTATGCCATAGCAAATCAGCATGCTCGCAGGACCACCTTGGGCGAGGGATTTTCCGGTGCCTAGGAAGAGTCCAGTTCCAATGGTACCAGCAATTGCGATCATTTGTACTTGTCGTGCAGACAGACCACGGTGTAGACCTCCGCGCACCGGCTGAGGGAATGGCGCTTCTGCATCATTTATATTGACATGCGGTTGGTGTCCAGAACCATCCCCGAGACTCAAGTTAGCTGAGGACTTGGTCCGCGAGGAAGAGTAAGATGCTGAATGACTCATAGACCAAGGCGCTCAATGCTCCACACAATGAGCGTGAAGGAGAAGCTGGAAATAGACACAGTACTCGGATCCATCTATTTTCGTCACATTCTGGCGCAACGCACGGAATTCTGGCGCCATCAGGCGCGAGCTGTGGCTGTATTAGGTCAGCTTGGGCACTGTCCCGTGCACGTGATAGATATCATTCCACGGTCACGTAATACGTGATTTGTTTTACAACGTTTTCTGCTCGATCTGACACAATCCGAGTCCGAATTGCCCTTACCCTTGTCCTTGCCTTAAGGCCTTACCTTGTACAATTGTCATCTAGCATTTCAAGGTAACAGTAACTTCCAAGAGCAATGTGGTTGGTGCTGACAACCTCATGTGCAACCATGCACGTGCAGCTACGCGCAGTGTATCTCGTTCCGATATGGGAGATCGACCTCAATCATCTGAGCGCCCGGCAATACCAGGCCCAACGACACCCAAGCCTTCATTACCCCCCGGTATGGTGCTTGGCCCGGACGGAAAACCCTGCAAAATATGTACGGCGTTCCGTAATTGGAGGCCCGCCGCTTCGGGTACTACCAAGAAATCCACCGCAGGAATGATGGCTGCTTTTGCTTCTGGAACAGGTTTCCGAAATCCCGATTCTAAGCCAGAAAATGCAACACTGCCCCCACACTGTCCACCGGATGTCGAAGCCCTTGGACGTACCACGTGGTCATTTTTGCATGCGACTGCGGCATACTACCCAGCACGACCCACTACACACCAGCGTGCAAATATGCTAAATCTCATCCACGCGCTACCTGTCCTGTATCCATGCACACACTGCGCGGCAGACTTTGGCGACAAAATAAAGGAGCATCCACCAGACGTGAGCAGTCGGGAGAGGTTGAGCAAGTGGTTCTGTGAGCGTCATAATGAGGTGAACGAGAAGCTGGGCAAAGAAATGTTTGATTGCGCAAAGGTTGATGAGAGATGGAAGGATGGTCCACCCGACGGCAGCTGCGACTAGACGGCAGTGTTGTTCGTGCAGGTGGGTTTGTATATTAATCACTCTCAGGAAACACATAAGCCATCAACAAGTACGGACTGCAAGTTCCCAATAATACCACTCATGGAAAATATGGTTTTGTTCCGGGACGAAGACCTGATCACCACCGACAAGGCTACCTAACAGTGACATGAGTCTCAAAGCCGTTACCCAGCCGTACCGACATAAATGGTATGCAGTGCGCCTGATAAGCGATGGGGACTCGATATTATGAATATGAGGAGACCTCACGCACTGCATGAGGCAGCAACGTGTGGGTGCAGACTGTTGAGTCTAGACTCAACAGTCTGTCTTTAACCTTCAAACAATCCAACCTCCACCTATTTGTCTTCCGTCGTGTTAGATTTGAGAGCCCCGGTATGTTGCATTCGTTACAATTGTTTTCCCCGATATATCTGATTGTTACCAGCATAATTCAGTAACTTGAGCCCAGTGTCTAGATTGATACCAAAAGCAGGAGGGTTGTGCATATGTCTGTGCGTGTCTCAAGCCTAGCACGCAATATTAGTACTCACGATATGGTAGGTATTCAACGTACTTGTTGTTGGTCAAACTGGGTGTGGGAAGAGCTCGGTCGTGAACATACTCGCTGGAGAAAGCTGGGCACCCACGTCGGACGACCTCAGTCACTGTACTAAACACTGGACTGAGTATGCAATTCCTGTCGACGGTCGTTCATTCCAGGTCTTTGATACCATTGGTTTTCTCGAGCCCGGGCTGGATACAGAGGAGTATACGGACGCTATCGCTGATACGTACCTCGCAGTCGATGCCCTGAGGAAAAGAGGCGGCATTGATCTACTTCTTTATTGCGTACGCGACGAAGAGATTGAGAAGATGAAGGGTCACTATAGGTTGCTCCATGAAGTGTTCTGTGGCGAAGAAGTTCCCGTCGCTCTTGTCGTCACAAACCGTGGCGTAAGCCACAAAGGCTACAAAGCAATTTTCCGCTCACATAAAATTGATTATGTGGACTATGTCTGCGCAAGCATTGCTAGCACGCCTGGACCTAGTAGTTCAGCTACGAATACCGAATCGCAGAAGGCGATCAAGGAATTGCTAGTGAAATGTTGCGATGCAGGACCTAATCCTAGGTCCACTCTGCAACACCTATGGCGGCGAGTTCAAAAATTCGTTGGGACAGACCCGTCTCACTCTCTCAAACGAAATGAAGTATTCACGCTTCTCACGCGGCGTTGCAAGATGCAACAGGCGGTGGCCGAGCAGTTGCTCGCAGCCCTGAACCTCCAGTTGCCGTCAAGTCGACTTTATCGAGCACCCTACGCAGGCGGTAAATGTTGGTTTTATGTATCCTATAGCGTCGCATCGACTAATCTGCAATTGCAGCTGCAACTCGCGAGTCGCCTATGTCAGAGAACAGCGCCAGTACTCGAGATGAACCAGTGTCAGATGCCAGGCCCAGGTAAGCCTACCCATTGTCTGACGAGACCTGAACTTGAGCATATTGTCTATTCCTTCTCTCAGCTTTGGATCTCAAGTACGTTCTGTTGTGGATAGCACCTCTCTGCATTCTCGCTCAGATGGGAACTGATCCCGTTACCGAGCACCGATCTGTCGAATATCAAGAAATGTGTACACGTACTCTGAGATGAGATGCTGATCTTCAATCACATATTTCGGTTAAACCGTAGGATCCCGTCATACATGTTGTTAGAAACAACACCGTAACACTGATGGACCATAAGATATTCCACTGCGTGGACAGACTATCGACTCTGCACGTGTCATGGGTAGTAGCTAACTATATTAATGACCTCACAATGCAATCACAAGGGCATGTGATTATCGATAAATATAAGATGGTTTAGACATTGGACTAACAGTTCGTAAAATCCCACTGCTCTGTATAATCCGTGCAAGTTGAGGTTCGAAACGCTATGGGTTGAGAAACCACTTCTAAGGTAGCCAACTCGTCTGTCACAGCATCCTGCAAGTCGGACATTGCTCGTAAATTGAACAGGATGCGTGAGGCGAGAATGCTATGAGTGACTAGCTGTGGGCTTCTCCAACTCAGCTTTAAACAAGAAGTGAGCAACAACATAATTTACCCAGCAAGAAGTGCAGTGTAGGATGGCTGGACACCTGGATCAGATGCTTACATTGCGATATAAAACGACTTGCTCACAGGTAATACGGCAATGGAAATGCAATTTACCATCGAGACCACTGCGAAAAGTAAGGCCATGTCACTCACGAGAACCTTCAAACTCACGAGTAATACATAGCATGTAAATTACGCCAACCCGATATAAAGCAGTCACCAGCGGACTATCTTCCGATTGGTAAGATTTGAAGCGTTTGTAGAGTGTCAGCGCCATCAGCACTGCGGAGGATCATGTGGTAAATAAGCAGAATCATTGCAATGCTACATACCAAGCTCAACCAACATCAACAGACCATAAATAATACTAGAGTTTTGTCCTTCCTCGAATACGCCAGTCGAATCTGAAGAAACGGCATGAGCAGAAGAAACTTGGGACAAAAATACAGACCTCCGAGTTCACTTGCACTAACATCTGACATTATTAGCACAGCTGCTGAGATAACCTGAAGGAATGTTGGTTTTTTAGTCAAATGAAAATGGCTCAAGAGAAAGAGACTCAGGTCACCGTAGTAAAAACCAATGTCAAGATCAAGAACCTCTTGTTACACCCCCAAACCGCGTACGTCCTTATCACAAGCAGGACTTTTAATAAAGGAGTCATTGGAAAGGAAACAGTTTGACTTGTGGTTGATACTCACGCTCAGAAGCAGTTATACCCAGCCAGCGGATACCTAGAAAATAATTGAGGATCGGATTTCAAGTGACGTTCCTGTTATACACAACCATCATATAACGCAGTGAATACGCCATGATTGGGCTGAAATATTGTCGTAGGTATTTTTAACGTTTTGTCACGAGGAACTTACAATTCCTCCATGAGTGGACCCGACCGAGTCTATTCACAGGAGCTCAGCGAAGGGTAAGGGTAGACAAAAGGTCGTGAATACTCGCAGTATACGGTCATAGCAAGGCCTACTAATGGCAAATAGCGAGAAACGATGAAGATTATCCTCGTGATCCCCCTTCCTCTTCCCCATGTCCAATGGACCTGGCATCTTGTCAACTTTACAAAGCATCATTTCAAGGTAACTGACCTCCGAGTTGAAAGTGATGATGAAGTCAAAAAGCTGCAAGGAGAAATCAGTGATTATGATCGTCCTCGGTTTGGTCCTACTTACTAAAACTGCTATAGATGCAACTGGTACGAAATTTCAGTTGTGCCAACAGAAAAAGGATGTAGACTACCTGCAGTATACTGAATTCAAATGAGTAAATAAAATCAACAGATGAGGAGGGGTACTACGCACTGCGACAGTCTGAAAGCCAACGGAATCGGGAAGATAGTCGATATTCATCATGTTGAGCTGAGGGTAGCACGTAGACAAACTTTAAGGATGGCGTATCGTTCTAGTCACCTTTAAGCAGCGACTCTCCTCACAGCAGTTGAACACAGCCGCTGGCAGGACTAACCATCATTTGTAACTGACGCCAAGAAGTTCCTTTTTGCTTGGGTTAGTCGGGGAGAGATGCACCGAATATATATTATAATATCGATATTGTAATATGACAGACGGCGAAGATACAGCGGACGAACCAATTGGTCAGCAAGCTGAAGGCCAATCGCGTGCCTGCCATCGCAGCACCAGGGGCCGACGATTCAACTCGGCGTATAATAACCAGTACTTACTACTATACTACTAGAAATAGGACCCAAGACCGTCAGCATCGGGAGTCCGAGACGGTTCGGTGATAAGGACATCATGCCAAACAGTACGCATTGATACGTGCGTGCGGATGATTGTCTGATTGTAATCATATCTGTTGCTAACTCCCTGTCATGTCAGTGTACCTACAACAAGTGCATATGTACGTACCTTATGAATTTGCAATGCCCGCCTCGAAGAACATCAGCCTAGCGCTCATATTCAAACCCGGTTATAGGGTAGCAGTTCGCATACTGCTGTTCATAGAGTGTCACAAAGAGGAGACATGAATTGGTGACGCTGCGAGGGTGTGGAGAGGTTGTGAAGGAAGATGAAAGGGCATGCACAATACAGGACTAACCTGATTGTGTGATGAATGTTTGCCGCCCGATGTCTGCTTGTTCTACGCTCTGGAAAACCGATCTTTGTGAAAATACATACATTTTTCACCGACATCTATCTCTGCAAGTAGACAGATTTGGAAGCAATGTCTTTGAATTGCAAAGTGACATTAATGGTGATCCGACGCGATCCTCTTATCTTCTTCACCACGCTGCTGTGCGAAAAGGCTGTCCAAGGCGAATGATCAATCGACCAACCGCAACGCTCGAGAGAGTTTCCAAATCCTGTTCTGTAGGAGTGCGCTAGGCAACTCAAACACGCGCCGGTAATCGATCGGTGTGAGCATTGTGAAGGTGGCGACTCCCTGGTGGCGAAGATATCAACCCCCCAGCTACAGACGGACGCATACACACACGCCCGCCTGAAGGCAACATTCAAGGACAGTGGGCAACCTCGGCTTCGCCCCTTGATCCATGGACAAGCGTTTAAACTCCGCTCCTACATACTCAGATCCCAACGATAATTATATATCGTGTCCTATCATTGTATCAGTGTCATAATGCATACGTATTACTATTAGCCTGTCTTATCTTTGTGTACTTCCCAGGGGGGACCTTCTTGTTTTTGGCTTACCTGCAGGATCTCCTTGTAGAAAGTTGCTTACAATGCCCACCTCGAAGAACGCCAACCCTACGCTCAAGCCCGGCAAGAAGTCTGCGGAGCCCAACTATGTGCTTGTCATCCACGGTGGTGCTGGTACCATGATACGGGAGGGCTCAACGCCAGAACAACGCGCCATGTACAGGGCTGCACTCTCACGGGCATTGAAAGCGGGCTATGAGGTACTCAAGAGCGGAGGAGAGGCCATGGACGCTGCGGTCGAGGCTGTATCAGTCATGGAAGGTGGGATAGACAAGCATTCGGGCAGTCGATAACTAAGTTCGACATGTGATTTATAGACTACCCGTTATTTAACTCTGGGCATGGCGCAGTCTTTAATGTTGCAGGCAAGGTACGTTTTCCTACCTATGATTAAGGAGCCCTCGCTCACGCTATCTAGATTGAGCTCGAGACTTCTTTGATGGTTTCCAAGCCTCCTGCGTCACACCCCGCAATGCCCTCCTCCCGGCGCGGGTCCTCGGTTACGTTAATCACTCACACCAGAAATCCTTCTCACCTCGCACGCGCGCTCTACCTCGCGCCTCAACTTGCCTCTCACCCAATGCTGTCTGGTGCAGCAGCAGAAGCCACAGGTGCTTCACTTGGCGTACTTCAGGCTGATCCTTCCTACTTCTGGACTGAGGCACGATGGAGGGAGCACAGACGTGGTCTTGGATTACCTGAGGATCCCGTCGAATACCCCAGACCTGAAATACCCGATGACACAAATTCAGAGACGACGGATGTCGCCAGCCTTTCTGATGACAAAGGTAAAGAGGCACGGGAACCTCTTGACCTGATGCCAACGGGTACTGTTGGTGCGGTCGCACTTGATATCCGGGGCTGCATTGCGGCAGTAACCTCCACTGGTGGACGTACGAACAAGCTTGTCGGTCGAGTTGGAGATACCCCCGTGATGGGGAGTGGTTTTTGGGCTGAAGAATGGGAGAGGAACGGTGGATTTGTGAGGCGTAACTGGGATCGCCTAAGGGGCAAATCAAAATACGAGGGTGTAGGCGTTTCTGGCACTGGTGACGGAGACGTGAGAACAGTCGAGCAGATGTTCAGTTTGCAAGTGCTAACCATACACTTTAGTACTACATTCGCCGTGCTGCAGCTTCCAATATTGCTCGGCGGATGCAATACCTTGGCGAGTCCCTGAACGAGGCGGCTCAGAACGTCATCGATGATCTGTTCAAGGAGGGAGGAGTAGGCGGTGTCATTGCCCTGGATAGAGACGGAAATGGTACGTGTATCTCTCGTGTGAAGCTGTGCACTGACTCAAACTCTGATTGTGCTAGTGGCTCTTCCACTGAACTGCAGTGGCATGTATCGCGGCGTTATTCGTCCTGATGGCGTACCGCTCACGGCTATTTTCTTTGACGAACAACTGACTGAACTCTAAGCTGGGCAAACCACTGTAGCGTACATTCATCGTTGGTGTGATGGGACTTGGCAATGCGCATCTTTCTGCAGACCCATTCATGCAGGACTGGTTGATAATTAGGTCACTGGGAATGTAGACACTAGTCGATTTAGAATTCGCAGCAGTCAAATCGTCCAACCTTATCCAAGATCGCGGAACAATGTGTTGATAGGTCACCACATGTAGTTGTGTATCTTTTCTCCGCGCCAACAAACAAGTCACTTTGCCGGAGTGGTTAACGGGATCGCCTGCTACAAGTAGCTAAGCGGTTGGGCTTTGCCCGCGAGTGTTCGAATCGCTCAGGTGACGCTTTTTTGGTACATTATGCAATCGAGGGTTCCCACGGGGTCTGGCATGGACGCGACCAACACAACTACTGACCGCAAGTCTGCTCACAGTGTGAATGTTTGAACGCTCACGATGAGCGCGAACAAATATGCAAATCTCCCCGACATCGTGCGTATTTTTGCTAATATTAATGTGGTATCTTCACTTATTGCTTGATGATAGGACACTGCACCAGATGTCTATGAAACGGAGGACGTGTTTCCTTCGTCTGAGACCAACGTAAGTGATCCTCGTGTTCCTGGAATGCTACCCACGAACAACTGGTCTCTGTCAGGGAGGAGATTCCGATTCAGACGAACCCTCAGGTCCCCGGGTACGCGCCCAGCGGAGTGCCGATGCCTCAAAGGAAGAACTCGATGACAGCAACTTGATCAGTGCGGAAGATGCAAGCAGACATTTTCGGAGAGCGGAAAGACGTCGTGCGTTGTTTTTCCTCAAAAACGTATATCGCGTATCTGGTCACGGACATCTGACCATACTTTAGGCCAGGAATCACGCTTTGCATACCCCCCGTCACCGACGTCCTCTTTATCACGCTCGCCATCACCGAGTAGGCGGCCTCTCCCTGCGCGCCTACGAGCATTACAAGCTGAGCTTGCTGCTTTGGAGGGTGAGGTTGCAGATCCGTCGAATCCTGCGCTCAAAGCCGAGGGTGTTGATGCTGGCGAGATGATAAGAGGATTGGTAGATGTGCGCAGACGATTAGAGAAAGTTAGAATGGGGCGTGAGGGAAGAGGGAGATTAGTTGGCGTTGTGCTTGGCGATGGCGGCAGGGAAGACGGTGAAGAAGACGTGGAGCAGCCCAGTGCAGACGACAAGGCAAAGGAGTCGAAAGTGCAGGGAGTACCGGAGGTTCGGGGCATTGCTGAAATGGACAAACGAGTCGGGGAACTAGAGAAACTGGTGGGCTCCGTGGGCGCAACTTTGGATGAAGTATGTGTTTTTCGACACCAAGGGGCAGGACATTGTGCTAAGTAGTTTTCAGTCCACACCGATTACTCCTCCCCTTCTTCCTATGCTCACGCGCTTGAACTCACAACTGACGCTTTTGACTCAACCGCGGCATATCGACTCCATCTCCCGTCGATTGAAACTTCTCTTGTCCGACCTTGAGCGAGTATCTACCGCGCAGGTGCAAAAGCGCAATTCGCAGCAGTCTGGGGGTAACACAATGATCCCTGGTACTGCGACCCAGGATGCACTCCTCCCCGTATTATCACGTCTGGCTCCCTCACTTCCTCACATCCCACATGTATTAACTCGTTTGCGTACCCTCTCTGCACTGCATACATCTGCGGGTGAGTTTCAGGGGACAATGGCGGCGCTCGAAGAAGAGCAGCGCAAGACAAGGGACGCCCTGGAAGCTCTCAGAAATGCCGTCGGAGACGTGGAGGCCAGCTTAGAAGCTAACAAGGGAACAGTCGCAGGGAATGTGCAGGGTCTGGAGGACAGAGTGGATAGAGTTTTGACTCGACTCGAGGAGCTCTCAAAGTAAGTAGCAGCAGGCAATTATAATGATACCATTAATACAGTGACGATGATTACGAGTGAAATACAATCATCCCAGACAGCTTCTTTCAATCAATCCAGATTGGTAACCCCACTATCTGCAAGATACTCTCTGGCATGCTGCTTGGCTGCAGCTGAAACGTTTGGATCTGGGGACGCACATGATTAGAAGGTACTGTGTGGTACGGGAGCGGATCTTACTATGGATGGCTGCCTTGTATCCAGCAAGGACACGGTGCCGGTGCTCCTCTTCTGAATGTGTATCAAGCTTGTGTTGAATACCAGCAGCCTCCAAAACTTCTCTGGCGTGTTGCTTGGCTTCCTCGGAAACATTGGGATCTGCACGAATCAGCAAGACGGAGCACCTTCGCAAGCAAATGACATACTGGAAGTTGCTGCCTTATAGCCCCGGAGAACATTCTTCTCATGAGCCTCAGCCGCTGCTGACTGAGTAGCCTTTGCCTGCGTTGGCGTAATGGGGTCTGCTGACTGACCCATCTCTTCAAGACGTTTCAAGGCGTTCTCCTTTGCCTCACCCGATACGTTAGGGTTGTGGACAGCCGCTTTCAGGCCAGCAACAACGCGCGCTGTGTCTTTGGTGTGTTCTGTAATTCCGAAGACACAATGAACTCGTGAGCATCGCAAGGAGACAGCTGAAAATACGTACCGGGACCAGACATGTTTGTGTTTGTTAGAGAAATCAGGGAACTGAACTGCGGGTGTCAACCCCCTAGGGGACGCCTTATATACTGGCTTCATGTACTAGGGGTTTCAAATATTGACGTCGGTATGATATCACGTTCACGTGATGTATGTCCTAACAAAATAATAATATTATGCGTGCCACTTGCGCTGACTAAGCATCTCCCTCATAACTCACCTAGTCGCCAAGTCCTAGGGAACTATAATCGTCCTCGACGATCCCACAGTTGTTAGTGTGGCTATTTGAAGCATAAGGTCCGTCATCAATATGTTCCCCCTTCAATATCTGCACCACAGGGTCGAGTATCTGCTTCTAAAATGCTGCTCAGCCGCGCTAGGCGATCATATGACAGTGGGCCCTCGACTCCGCCGTCGCCGACTTTTGTCGTTGATGACGGTGATGACGAGCAGAGCGACATCAGTTGTCCAGAGCACAGGTATGGTGATCATCGCAGGTTTGCATCCTCCAGTGACGCAACACCGCGTCCAAAACCATCCGTTTTCCGCTCGGGTCCCTCCTCAGCCCTACCCACTTTTCACCACGAGCATGATCGCCGCCACCGGCAGCAGCATGAAGCATTACTTGATACTGATAATCACTCTGATTTTGATGGTTCTGCACCGCATGTCCGTCACGATCTGAACATTAATATTCTTAGTTCCGATCCGTTCCTTGCCGCGCCTCCGCAACAATCATCAAGACGACTGGGTTTCTTTACTGCGTCAAACAGTACTAGTAACCCCAGGAATACGAATACATCTCCTTCAAGGCACCTCAAGCACAACGACCTGTCGCATCCCCACGCTGAAGCTGCAGCCTCCCCATCCCCAATAATGACTTCTGTCGCATCTTCGAATACCCTCAAATCACACACATCTCCCTCGAAAGTATGCTCCCCCATCTATCATGTAATCCAATATTTGACGTTCGCTGCCTTAGCCCTCCTCTACTCGAACTTACGATGCGAAGCTCGTTTCACGAGAAATGCACCGCCTAGGGACCCTCGCAGGCCTCACTAATCCCAGCATTGCCCCCTCCCTGTCCACATGTCCCGTTGCACCTCCTCTCACTCTCACACCATCAACCTCGCCATCCAGCAGTGGTATTGCAAGTGCTCCTATACTTCATTCTAGCGCGTCAAGCGTTGGTATAACGGACAAGGACAATCCCTGGCGCACACTGCATGTGCATGTCCTTCCTCTATTCAATGAGGAGCCACTACGTGTACCCATGTACGTTTCTTGCACGATCACTTGTTTTGCAGAGTCTAAGTATATACAGAGAAGACCTCAACGCCCTTGTACGGCGGCATATCCAAACGGTGCTAGCCGTTTCCCCTTCGAAGACCCTGGCAACTCTCGAAACGGACGCGCGCGAGCTCATCGCAGCAGGCATGGTCACTCTCAACGCCAAGCTCTCTAATATTTCAGACGAAATATTACTGGGCCGTGTCATTGAGATTTGGGGCTTTTTTTGGGATCAAATACTCCCGTATATTGAGGGGGTTAGTTGTCTTGCCCAATAATGGCTCATGTTAATGTTCAGCCCATCTTTTAGGTCCTATTACCATTGCAAACTGATCCTTTCCTGACCTCGCTGCATCGTACGCAAAAACAACATCGAACCTCTTCGCCCACGCGACAAGGCAGTAAAATGAGTAGCTCATCAGTGCTATCTTCGCTATCTCCGACGATTGACGTTCGCAGCGTTGCCCTATGTGCATTCCGCGATCGTGTTGTGCTTCCTATCCATGGCCGTTTACAGAATTTGCTGTCCCCACATTCTGGGAAAGACATGCTCGCACGGCTAAGTCCCTTCCGCCAACCAAGATTGCAGCAGATGTGCGTGTCCTATTAAATTTTATATATGCTTCCACGTGACGCCTTCGCTAGGTTGCTAGTCCTTACATCTGAGCGGCGTGTCCGTTCTTCTTCTCCACCCCTTTCACTACACGCACCTACTATCCAGCCTTTGGCAGGCGAGGCAGCAATCGAGTCTCTGCTCCGTCTAGTCTCGAACACGCAGCGGCTTTCACATGGACATGGTCTCGCACCCCGGGCAGCCACGCCCAGTTTCCTTTCTGCCGGGCGCCCACGTGATCGACGGGGGCGCATTGGCTCCTCCGGGGCGGCGAGTGTACTTGGGATTGTTGGTGGGTGGGCAACGATGCCTGCACGGACAGATGAGTTGGAGGAAGAAGAAGAAGAAGAGGGTGGAGAGACTCCAAAAATTGGGGGGATTGATAAGGGGCTGACGAAGCCGTACCACCAGCGTGGGGGTGGGTGGGGTCTTGGAGCTGGTAACGAGGATATCATCAGGCCAGTTGAAGAAGACGACGACGACGAAGCGTTAGACTGGGATCAAGCTCAGGTTAGTGGGAGCTATCCAGCAATTTCAAATTGATTTTATATTAATGGTTTTAGGCTGTGGTCGAGAGCATGTCAGGGATGAAACCCGTTGAAGCCGTTGCTGATTCGCGCAGAAGGGCAACTTAGCTGACACAATTGATGGATGTCTTCGGTGTTGATTATCTGTGTATTGATAGTGTGCCTTGCCACGGGTATGGTCGCTTCTCGTATTTCGAGTTCCTATTTACCCCAAAGCTGATATTCTGCACGAAGAACGCCTAGAAAGGAGTACTGATTGGACCTTGGTCGATGCGATACTCAAGTTGCAGTATCGCGTCGGTGAAGGTTCATCTCAGCAACATCCGTTCGCTATCACGCACCCCGTGGCCGGAGGTGAAAAGAGGTCATCGTACTGTTGATATTCACCCCCCCAAGGGAATGGAGTGATTGATGACATGCGACAAACCTTCACCAACCGATATCATGACCACGAATTCTTCCGCAGCTTTCCTCAAGTTACTTTCAGAGGCAACATCACTCAATCTTGCAGCAGGAAGATGGCAAGAATTTCCTTCTCTCCCACGGTGTAGGTGGTATCAAAGCGGTGATTTTGCGATCGAATGATCTCCAGCACGAACATAAGGCTTCAGCTAACGAGGAAGAGCTCCAGCAGAAGTTGCAATATTGAAATACATGCCGTATCAATCATGATGCTATCGAGTCCTTGTGCCAGTATGTCCAGCACCTTTTGCCTGCGTCCCTGAGGAACTCCGATGGATATGTCAATTCTTCCTTCTGGAGAATGCCACAATCCATCATCTCCGCGCCATGGATTGGTGCCAAAGACGCGCAGATAGAGTAACCCATGCCCACTCATGTGATGTCTATGTGACTCTGGTTGACCGAAGTGTGCTGAACACCAGTCGATGCTAATCAGTATGTGAGTCGAAATCAAAACATGAAAGGCAACAGACAATGCACGTTGCCATAGAATTCACAGGCATGATTTCAATAGAAGAAGGGTAGTAAAACGATTTCCCTGCCCTTGCAGCTGCGAGCATCAGGTGACTGACCGCGGACATCCATGTTGAAATGACTTCGTGCTGTCGATAGTGCGTGAGGGTCTCACGGATGCTTGTGGCGATACCTGTCATATCGGTCGGGTTCTTTGGCAGTGTTGTTAAAGCCTACTGAGAAATCAGCAAGTAATGTTAATGAAGATTCATGTGCCTGACATACGTCGATTATAGCATTGCCAGCAACATCGGGAAATGCGAAGCTTGCTCCAGAGAAGCGATACTAAAACGGCTTCAGCAGGGTCTGTAAGCAGAACGACGGAATGTTGACAGACGCTGTCAGTTGCTTTCATCTTGCGTATTTGGCTAGGCAAGATACGGATTATGGCGGTGACAACGTATGCGGAGAGACTGTTGTGGATTGACAGCCAGCTTGCGGCTGAAGGTGATCTTTGACGCAAAGAGTTACATAGTGTCTCCAATCCCTGCCTCTCAAAAAACCAATTAACCCGTTCCGAGGTGTATGCTCTCTCTGAGTACTTCTTACGAAGCTCTTCCTCGCTATAAAGTTCGTGGAAGTAGTACATTGATGGGCGTAGTTCTTCAATGGTGCACTCCGAAGGCTCAGGAAAAACGGACTTCTCGAACGTAGGCGGTGGATAGACGAGGTGTATGCCTTGGAAAAAATGGGAAAACGCATGAGTGAAGCGGAAGAACGCAGTTGCATCACCTATAAGGTATGAAACGCTTGAACATTGCTCCTCGCAGATCACAGCCTACCCAATGTATGGTTCCCAGAGATGCCGAGCGTGGTTTCGTCGCGGAAGGAGGCGACTTTAAGTCTCAAAAGAGGGACTTCGAGGTCGAGCGCACCGCGCTGACGAGGGGAGTTCAGCAAGCCCAAGAAGTCACTCTGAATTACGTGAGAATCAAGGCTCTTCGAATTCAACTGAGACTCCATCATTTGTCAGGTAAACCTTCCAATTGTGAACTCATAAATTTTGGTGTCTAAATTTTGGTACCGTAACAGAGTTGGCCTTGCCTTGTTTCCCGTCATCGTCTGTCAATCTTCCGGCGGCATAAAGCCACAGTTGCAAAGTCCTGGAGAGCGCAGCACTGAGCTCCTCCACATCCAGCGAACCCACAAGGATGTGAACGTTCTGTATCCAGATATAATTCAAGTTCGCGGACATACAGGAAAATGCATGATACACACCATGGTTGCCCACTGTTCAAAACCAGGTAGTTCTACTTCATATCTATCTGATAGTGCAAGTGGTTGTGTGGGCTGCACAAAGAACGTCGGCATTGGCTTCTCAAACGAGCACTTATGGAATCTATGTCACAAGTCGGGCGCATCGTAAGTAATGTCTTTATTTCCTCAACTTGGATCTCATTTAAGCTTAAATCTCTAGCCAAATACCAGGGTGTGCGACGTGACGTATCTTCCGAGTCAGGAAGGTTGTTATCCTATGTACCGCTGTCAAGTTTGCATGATAGGGTTCTCCGGACCGCCATTTCTTGCTACTTCAGTGGCTTCGGAGGTGAGCATCATTCCCAGATGACAGCACGGACTCCCGCGCGTTCCTCCATCTTACAAGGCCTAAGCCTCGGAACATTCCCACAACATGTTTCCCAGAATTGTCATTCTTGTGACCCCACGGGTCGAGATTAAATTGATGTGTGTCGCAGTCAAAGCCAAAGCCTTGATAGTGTGCTCAGCAATCATCAGCTTTCAGAGAATCACAAGCTGGCCTGTTATTTCTTCTCCAGACGGATTATTTCCACTATGGCATCATCAAATTCAAAGGTGTGGTTCGGTAAGCGAGGAGTGTCTCGGTGGCCGACAACGCTAATCGTTGTTGCTAGTGACTGGGGCGTCTTCGGGTTTTGGTCGAGCAGTCACCGAAGTCATGCTTCAAAAAGGAGAAAATGTTGTTGCGACTCTGCGGAAACCTGCCATGCTAGATGACCTCGCAAATATGTACTCAAAGGATCGGCTTCTCGTCTTGCCTCTGGACGTCACAGTTCCTTCTCATATCACTACCGCTTTTCTCAAAGCGCGCGAAAAATTTGGCCGCATCGATGTTGTTTTCAATAATGCGGGACTATGCGTAATCGGTGAAGCAGAAGGCATGCCTGATGATGACGCAAAGCTCATGTTCGATACAATGTTTTGGGGTGCCGCAAATGTCACGAAAGAAGCTGTGACAACCTTCAGAGATTTCAACCAACCTCCCGGGGGACGTCTCTTGCAAATATCATCTCGTGGAGTCCTACGAGTTGTTCCAGGAGTAGCGCACTACGCCGCAGCGTACGTGACGCCTTCTCGCTCATCATTGTAGCTGACACTTGCATAGTAAAGCAGGTATATAAAGTTCACCTATCCTTGATTTGAAATATTCAATCGCAAACAGCCCTTGAATCTCTTTCGGAAGGGTATGCTACTGAGTTGGATCCAGCATGGGGTATCAAGGTGAGTTCTACGCATGATACTAATTTCAAACTTGAATATCATCCACAGATCACTGTTCTTCAACCTGCTCGTTTCCGTACTGCCGCACCTTGGACCAACGTTCTCGTGCCAATCCATCCTGCGTACTCTGATCCAAATTTACCTTCCAGACAGTACCGTAGTATATATCCAGGAGCTGAGCGTTTTTCAGACGGAGACATCTACAAGTTTGCACTGCAGATGTATAGGCTCGTGCAACTAGATGATCCCCCGTTTTATCTTCCGTTGCATAGAACGGCCTTGGAAGCTGCAAAGATCAAGGGCCAGAAGTTGTTACAAGCTGTCGAAGATTATGGTAGTTGGTCAGATGATGTATATCTTGACGAGGAAAATAGTCAGGGGCGAGCATAATTTGGTAAACTTCTTCAACGCGCTGGTTTCCGATCAGAAATGTACAGTTTGCATGTGTCCTTGTCCAATTTTACCACCTGAGGTTGATATTCTCATGGTTGACGTCGCAACCGATATCCACTAGAGCCCTATCGGTGACGGCTCGTTGTTTTCGAGATCACCATGAGTGTCTATCAAGATATGACTCTCGACACCACTCTCGTACGTACTCATCCTTTTCTTTTACATACACAATCACTCTTCGTTATATATATACGCCTCGTACACGCTCACCTTTGATTCTCCGTCTCAATCAGCGTATTAATTCCTCTCCCCCCAAATGATCTCCTCTAATCTCTTGATCCAAGACTAAGGTGAGCCCTCCAACTCACAGTTCTACATTTTCCTGACCATTACCCTACCTAGTTCCCTAGGTATGACCCATAGCTAATGAAAACTTTTGATCCAAGACTGAGTCCCAATTTTCCCGTTCCTAGTCCGAGCCCCTTCATTCGTCGGTACCCATATATCCATCTTTCACAGATTGATTCTAAGCCCAGAGCTTCCGAAGAATACGTCAGGCAATAATTCAACAATGACCTCCCAAAAAGTTTGGCTTAGTTAAATTATTTCTACTGCTGGCTAGGAAACAGAGCTAACTACTTTCTCTGCTTTCAGTCACTGGCGCATCAACTGGTTTTGGGCGAGAGGTTGCTGAATATGCTTTGAGCAAAGGAGACAACGTACTTGCCGCCTTACGCAAGCCCTCGATGTTGGAAGACCTCACCGCTATATATCCTTCCTCCTGTCTCGTTACTTTTCAGCTCGATGTCACAGATACACCCTCGATTACCGCGGCATTCAATGAGGCCATCTCGCACTTTAATCGTATCGACATCGTGCTGAACAATGCAGGATACTGTATAGTATCGGAAGCCGAAGGCATGTCTCACAAGGCAGCACGAGAGATGTTCGATGTGCTGCTCTGGGGTGCAGAAAATGTCATGCGTGAAGCTATACGATGCTTCAGGGACGTGAATTGTCCAGTGGGCGGGCGACTGTTAAACGTTTCTTCCCGGACAGCCGTTATTCCCCAGCCTGGTACTGTACATTATGCTTCGGCGTGAGTTCGCATATTCCACATGGTTTATCTTACAAGCTGATATTTGAATGATAGCAAAGCTGGTGGGTAGGCTCTCAATTGTATCTGATGATTTCGAGGTTCAACTGGGCATCATCAGCTTTGGAGTGTTTGTCGGAAGGGTATATAAGCGAACTTGACCCAGAGTGGCACATCAAAGTAGGTCGCTTGTATTTTTCGGTGTTGGAAAGTAATTTACCTCGACACAGATCACTCTAATTGAGCCAGGTCTGTTTCGTACGGCAGTGATTCAAAACTGTGTGACAGAACCCGTTCATCCTGCTTATGCGTCTAATGCATCCCTCCCTACACGCAAATACCGAGCTCTCTATCCTAACATCGAGGAGACGCATTTTGACGGCGATCCGACCAAGTTTGCAGAAATAGTCTACAAGTTGTCTCGTTTGGATGAACCCCCAATACGCCTGCCTTTGCATAGGGTCGCTTTGGAATCCGCAAGGCAGAAGGGGGAACTACTTCTCGAAGCTGCCGAGAAGTGGTCCAGTTGGTCGGACGATGTATACTTCCGTAAATAAATGACAATTAGTGTCACACACTGTGGGTAAGTGCCATGTATCTGGATACATTGATTCCAAGTATGTATACACAATTGAGAATGTTTGAGGATGTACAGAATCATACATCTGAAAATCCAAAATCCAGAAACGAGCCTTTGAGGCACTTTCTGGGAACCAAATATAGTTAGGGTCGGCTGGCGCACCTTTTTAGTCGTTATTGCACCCAAGGACTCCTTGCAATAACAGTTTGTGACCACGAAAAAACCTGCGAGAAACAGTGAATATTAGATTGTAAACTACTTAGAGACATACGTAGATAATCTCATTGCAGAATGAAAGGCATATCCACCAATTGCACTGAAGTTGTAAGTGTTCGTAAGTGTTCGTAACACGCTTGTTAAGCGTTCATTTCAGTGGTCTTGCAGATGCCTAGTCTGAAGCGCATTAGTACCGATATATACCTCTGTATCCCGGGTAACCGTAGCCCTCGTTAGAACCACCATAGGAACTACCCACACCGCCCCTCATAGGACCAGACGCGCCGATTGAGGCACCTCCCATAGCACCTCTTGTAAAACCACCCACCGCGCCTCGGGCCAGTCCTTCTACTGCCCCTCCAACAAATCCTGCTGCTCCTCCAGTGATTCCGCCGACGGCGCCGCCTACTACCTTCGCGGCACCACCAGCTGCACCCCTAAAATTGTTGGAGGTAGGACCGCTCATTGCGTCAGTGTATCTAATCATATCGGGCTCGGCACTCCGCGCACGCCTGCTATGGTGATGTCTGCTAGATGACCTATGGCGTCTTCGGGGCAACTGGATGACAGTTGTCGTGCCTGGATAGGCGGATACTGTTGTGACGTTCGGGGTGCCGGTGTATGGCGAAGATGCGCCGTAAATGGGTGGCGCATGCACAGGGGATGCCCCTCCATACACAGAGGACCCAGCACCATAGGTAGGGTAAACACCTCCGTGCATCCCTGTAGATCTCATTCCATTCCAGCCCGCTAGGGGGCTCCCACCACCATAAGTTGCAGGGTTCGCCCCCACGCTCATGCTAGGTGAAGTGCCCAAGTAAGGCGAGCCTCCAATCCCCGTTCCCATTCGAGGGCTATATGCTCCTGTAACGCCATGCGGGGCTGGCATCGAGAGCCGCCTGTGTCTCCCAGTCCTCTGGCGGAAGTATGGTGCCTCATAGTCGATGGCATGAGGGTCAATCCCACCAGCCATGCCAGAACCTGCCATCTCGGACGTCCCGAATCCTGAACCAGTTGCGCCGACACCCGTTCTGGTGTCATACATCCCCGCACCCATATCACCTCCGACGGGACCCAACAAATTCTGTGATAGCACTGCATCAGTACCGGTGTGACTAGTCAATAGCCCGAGGAATAGTTGTCCAGACTTGGATAGTCAAACATACGAATACTAACTTCATCGAATATATACGAGGCAGTCGCTGCTGCAGCCTCGCACGCTGGAATACAACCTTCCGCATCAGCCGGGCGTGAGATCATGTACATCCGGATGGCTGAATGACAAAAATTGTGAGTTTCGAGGAAGAAAATGCTGGTGAAAGTTAGTACCTTCTGCAATGGTAAGTCCTATGAATGCTTCTCTC
>QLOO01001429.1:0-27672 GCA_003313855.1 Suillus sp. MG131 | reverse complement strand
GGCATACTACAAGGATATTCCAGGCTCAAGCAGCAGCACTCAGGGGGAAATAACATATTATACCAGTTTGCCCAATCCTTTGCAGTTCATGATCTGCGACTGACTTATTCCCTAGTTCCGTGCGACACGATCGGGTCATACACTCCGACATTTACGTTTGGTGGGCGTAGCTTCAGTGTCTCAAAGGAAACATTCAACCTTGGTCCGGCGAGCAGTGGGTCAAGCGACTGCTTGGGAGGTATTGGTGGGATGTCAAGTGTTGGTGAGTACTTCATATCATGCGTAATGTACGCAAGCTAAGTCCCCCTTTTCGTCCGTCCGTCTTAGACTTTTGGGTTATTGGGGGCGTTTTCCTGCAGAACGTTTATACAGTATTCGATAAGGGAAATCTTCAGGTGGGTTTTGCTGAACTGGCATAACCCTTAGCCTTTTCGTCCTCTGGGTTTAGTTGTGGATCAGCCACAAGGACTCTGCATGAATGTTCTCGGTTTCGATTGCAAACTCGGCACCCGCGTATCATATATATCCTTACCTTCTGCTAGGATTCACCATTTATAGTTCCCTGTTGTTAAATACCAACCAAGTGATGTTTGGGTGATGTTCTTTGCACGAGTGGAGAATGACTCGACCTCCCACGATCTGAACCCCAATCATATCAAGATCAATGTTAAATGAATACCAAGGCTCGGACCTGGACTGGAATGACAGTGGTGCCCTTTGAGGCACTTATGTTTAAACCAGTCAACATTTCAATACTGCTCGAAACATGAAAACTTTAACCGAGAAATTGATTTACCTTTGTCCCATTTTTTGCAGCAAGCGATATAGCCTAGGCATCCTGCAATTGCAAGTACTATGATAGACTGTGACCCGATGAGGCTTTGATAACGAATCGAACAATTACGACCAACAATGATTGTGGGTCATCAATCATCCATGCAGACATGATGTTACATAAATTGAAGGTTGATGGCACTGCAGTAGTGTCAGCAGGCACAGGTCGTGGTTGACCATGGTCCGCTAGATGCAATTATAGTATATAGTGTTTCTGCTGATCCTCGGCGTTCACGTATTATTAGTAGCGACCTGGGTCCGACGATCGAGGGGTGGGGACTTTCGTCGGAAATGAAAAATTCTGTGTAGTCATTGATACTGTAGGTTTTTTTTTGGTTTGGAGTCTGACATTGTCGTCGAAAGTCCCAATCAAAATTCATGTGTGAGGACGAGACTAGAGCAAGGCACAATCCCTTCATCGTTGTGTCGCGGGAGCATGCAATCGTTTGAACTGAGCAAGGCTCGCAGCAGCCTGCCGTTATTGTTAGAAAGTCGACTTGACATGCACTAAACAATGGCATATGCTGACTAGATAGAGCTGATCACGGACAGTCTTGCGCAGTTACAGCGTATTTAGAGTTGGCCATCATAATGACTCATGTAAAATTAAACCGTTTGGCAAGGAACCAATGATACACTCAAAGACCTTGGAGAGGGACATATAGAGATGCGTGGTAATATACATGACTCATGATGATATCAAGCTCAGCGCAGGCGAGGATAGGGATGGAATCTGCTACTGTGTCGTGGGGCCAGCTTGTCATAAGTGGGATGATGGGGTGGTGCCTTTGCAGAAGTCGTGAAATTGATCTGCGTTCGCTTTGACTGAGAGGAAGCATTTTGCTCTGCGCGAGCTTTTTGCAGCGCGGCTTTGAGGCAGAGATACAGGCGCCCACATACACCGCCGAGAACCACGAGAAAAAAAATGACCATGGGACAATTTGTAGAACAAATGGCCAAGTGCGAAGAGGTGCCAAAGGCGAGGGCATGAACAACTGTGATGAGAATGAGGGAGTTTACGTACCGATGCTGTCCGCAAACCATTCAGGCCGCATGTCATCTGGATCCCACATATCCTTTGGAAAATTCGTCGTGCGCTCGTCAACATCCACAAATTCTACCAGCTTAGCATATAGATGGGGATTGCGGAAGGACCGGTTGGACATAAGTGAATCGTTAAAATGCTTGGGATCTTCAGAATCTTGCTTTAAAGCGTGAAACTGTGCAAGTTTAGTCTAAAGAACAATCAGAAGGACCCCCGTAAGTGAGAGCTCAGTCGCACCTGAATTGCCGGGTCGTAGGGAGACGACGACGCTGGGGGAATGCCCCAGTCTGTAAAACCCGAAATCGGCGGTGGTCTCAATAGTTGTCGGAGGTGAGAGATTTCATCAGCCTCCTCTGGAGATCCAATTTCAACTTGTTCCGTATTCTTAAACGCATCGGAATTCGACGCTGGACTGAAAGCCTGAAGGCCTTCTGAACCGCCTACGATTTCATCTGATACATGAGCACGAGGGTGACCTCTCTGCTGCGCAGGCCGACGGATGATTACTTGAGACTTTGGCAGCAGGCGTGCTGGGTTGGCTGGTTCCGTCTTCAACACGGCACATATATGTTATACGGTACGTACCATCTGAGAATGAGTTTGATACACTCTTCAGCGCTGTATCCTATCTCATGAAGAACGACAGCCAACAAAGAGGGAAACGATTGCGCGAGACTGCGATGAAGAATCTCTTACATTGTTTAGATAAATTCCCACACTGGTCTTCGAGGATGAAGCGACCTTCTCCTCCGAGTCACTTTGTGAGTCATCTCCATAGGCGTGAAGACCTAGGAAATATATGGGTATAACGACATCATACTCAAGAGAATTATGCTCACCGTTCATGATAGTGAAGGACAAGAGTGGATTATAGTGTTTTAGAACTCCGCACCGTATTTCCTTGCTGTTAATATCCAAGTCAGTGTCAATCGCGTTCTCCATGCGTTTCCAGCTGCTTCCTCAGGCCCGCCTGCTGTTGCTAACATGTTTCATAACATGGACTGTTGGCTCATCGGGCTCTACTGCATCTGCTGGCGAGCGCACAGCTGATTTCTTCGGTAAACATGATTCGGGTTCAGGACATACCAATAATTGGGCAGTTCTTGTATGCGCATCTCGGTACTGGTTCAACTACAGGGTGAGTGCAATTGTAACACTATAGACCGTCCATTTCTGAGACTAGTGCTACAGCATATGGCAAATGCCCTTGGAATGTAACGTGCCCCATCCCCTGAGTTAGTTGCTCACTCCTTGATGCACCTGTCAGGTATCGTACTGTCAAGCGTCTTGGGATTCCAGACTCCAACATCATCCTCATGTTGGCGGATGACGTAGCCTGCAATGCAAGGAATAAATTTGCCGGCAGCGTCTATGCAGAAGCTGGCAGGCATTTAGACTTGTACGGCGAGAACATCGAGGTAGATTATCGTGGATATGAAGTAACTGTGGAGAACTTCATACGCCTATTGACAGGTATGAATGGCCCAGTATTGATTGGAAGTCATTAAAAGTGTTGTAGGTCGGGTGGATCCCTCTATGCCACGGTCGAAAAGACTTCTGACAGACGACCGCTCAAATATATTCGTCTACATGACTGGGCATGGAGGAAACGAGTTCCTCAAATTTCAAGACCAAGAGGAAATAAGTGCATTTGACATTGCTGACGCATTCGAGCAAATGTGGCAGAAGAAAAGGTGAGATTTCCTGTTGTGTTGTCGTTTACGCGCTCATGATGGGCCAGATACAATGAAATTTTATTCATGATTGATACCTGCCAAGCAAATACCATGTACTCTCAAATTTATTCCCCTGACATTCTCGCCACTGGGTCCTCTCAGATTGAGGAGAACTCTTACTCCGTGAGAATTCCACACTTCGTTCTGTTACGAAATGCTTATCATCGATCGATCTAGTATGAAAATGACAATGACATTGGTGTTTCCGTCATTGATAGCTATACACACTACGTCCTCAAATTCATGGAAGGAATAAACAAGACGAGTCAGACATCTATGCAAGATTTGGTATTCTAATTTATCATTGGTCTGATGCGTATGTTGATTCATCATTGTGACAGTTCGATTCATACGACCCGGTGAAGATTTACTCTCATCCAGGCATCCGGTCTGATCTTTTCCGCCGTCCCTTGGACAGGACCCTTATTACCGATTTCTTCGGAGGCGTTGCACAAGCTGAAGTCTTCCCATTGCAGGACATTGTGGGCTCAAGTAACCATCATGAGAATGATCCTACGCCGCCTACCTCCCGGAAGCAAGACGCACCGTCTGTACCTGTAGTGTCGTCGACGACTGTCGTTTCCCTCCCGAGACTGACAGGCGAGACGCATGAATGGGATGATTGGCAGAAAGAAGTCAGGAAATGGACCTCCATCTTTGTCGTAGGATGTCTTGTATCCTGGGTTTCTTTTGTGCGGTGATACTATACCGGTTTCCCCAATTTATCCTGAGTCAGGGGCCTGAAGATCTCACAGCTCCCATGCTTGACTGTCACTACGGGTAGGCTCAGATGAATTAGACGCGGGCCCCGGGCGCCTTTTGGAGAAAGTTGGAGGAGCTGTCCGTCTGATGAATCACTCTAACACTTCCTAGTGCGATAGTTTGGGGGCAGAGTCCAGCTCATGTTGGGGGGGACTCTATTACACTCTCAAATACGGAACCAGAGTGCTACAAGGTGTGAGCCACAAACAATCGGAGACTCATAATTTGAAAAGAGATGGCCCAAAAAAACATAGCGTCGATATCTAGAAGCACGATAAAAAATCGCGGCCCTTCGACATCCCTTGTGAACGTATTGACTCCCATCCAACTATCAGAAATCCCGACAGACATAGGCTGCTCCCTACATAAAACATCACTACAGTACCATCACCATGGAACTGTTTGTCCTGTATAATCTATGAATTGCCCTGCATCCTTGGCTGTGATATTTTTCACAACTTGGATAATGCCGGCCGCGCTTTCATGCGCCTCCAACACTGCGCTACTCCCTCCCATATCTGCAGACCATGAGATCACTCATCAAAGATGAAATTTCGGGACTCACCAGTCTTGACCCAGCCAGGATCGACAAGGAATGGAGTCAGGTCTGGGCGCTCTTTTGCAAGCTTGTAAGTCTACACAGTTGTGAGTATGATTTCCGATAATTCAATGATTTGCATTGGCACACGTACCAGCATATTTAGCCCATATTTACTGATCGAATATGATGTGTGTTCGCTTCCCCAGTCTGTGCCTATGCTTGCCAATGCGGATGACACGTTTGCAATGACTTGTCTATCGCCCTGCTCGATCAGGGGAATGAATATCTTCGTCACCAGGGCAGGACCTGCTACATTGGTGAGAAATGTTGATAACAGATCGTTTATATTGAGTGTTGTCGTTCTATCATCTTGTGGAGCCTATTGACAATGGTTCGGTCTCGAGAAAATATCACGCATCATCACTCACGACGCCAGCATTGTTGACTAAATAATCAAGCCCTCTTCCCTGCAAGATCCCTGCAACTTCGTCTTTTGCACTGACGATAGAAATCTCGTCTGTGACATCTATCTGAACGACATGTAGCGTGCCATTCGTTGAAACGGAATCACCCAATGCAAGCAACGAGGTCGCTGATTGCGGGCTTCGGCAGGTAGCGAAGACGACGGCGTCAGGCGAGACCAAGAGCTGTTTAGTTAACTCCAGACCAATACCTCGTGAGGCACTACAGACCACGAGATGACCGGTGAGCTTTTATGTGCGCATATGCATTATACCTTACCCAGTTATAAGTCACGTAGACGGTGTTGACATTGGCGCAAAATGATTTTCAGGTGGTTTTACCTCCCTAACTTAGTGTAAAGGCCTGACCATTTTATAGTCAGCAAGTCTTCATGACTGCCCCACTGCCCCCCAGAAGCAGCTAATGGTTGTCAAATGGTGATATGATATCATCAGACCCAGTTGCCGTGCTCCGCTGTGGCAGGATCTTGTACGGTGCTTGCGGAGTGACGGATATATATATGTACTTCTCAGTCCTCAATGAGAATCACCGTCTCGGAACGCCTGTGCATGAATCAATTTTGGGATATGATGCAAAGGCTGGTAATCGGTAACTATGATTATAACCAATTGAACGCATGGAATCCCGCGTCAACATAATACGGATAGGAAGAAGAGTAAGTAGTACAGAACTCAGAACTCCAAGTCGGTCATTGGGTTACCAGTCACCATGACCAAGATCTACATATTATAAGCACGGAGCATCTAATCCCGGGGAAGCTCCGCATCGACGCCATCCCTCCACTTGAGCCCCTAAACCCTTTGGTAGTCCAGCTGGCAGTTTTGGGAACAGCCTCAACCGGTGCTCGGCGCACTGCACTAAGAAACAATCAATACATTCTAGGCTCGCTTCAGGAGTCTGACATTGGGTCTCACTGTGCTCAGCTCACCTGTTGCATGCAATGTTTTCGAACTAAATATTTCAGACCTGACCATTGAAGTCACGTACTAGTAGGCGTATATTGCGTCCGGACGGAGCCAAATTTTTGATGCAACGCTAATGGTTGGTATTAGTTTACATGTCTACCAATTCACAATCCTCGAGTCTGTACATGACCGCACAGCCTACCCCGCCAATGACATCCTACATGAACAGATCCGACCTGATATTCAACTACGATATAATAACATCTTTCACATTTTGGATCACGAGGACGCTCAGCGACCCGGACGTATTGTTTGGCACGAGAACTTCAAATATTGCTGCCACTCATGTGCGTGCTCCACTCTTGTAATACTTCCGAATCTGCGGTGGCCAATGTCGGTTTCAGAGATTACATATTCGTTGCGCGCAGTAAAACTTTACATGCAAGCAAGATGTTTCTAATAAGATCTTTATATGTTGTCTGTATGCAATCTTAAATATAAACATCGACACATCTCATTCTCCCGTCTGCAAGCCGGGTGACCCTTTAAAATTTCAGCTTTGCGAAACCGACCTCAGTGTTGCCCACATCAAAGATCGTATACACGTTTTGCAAAAATACATCGCCGATAATCCAGTGCTCTTCCTCAATGCTTGAGCCTGATCCTGTGGTATTCATTCATAGCAGACGTACCTCCAATCCCAGGCATGCCAGTAAGGCCAGCGATGCAATCTGTAGAGCCTTCGTGAACAGGCCCCAGGTTGAAAGTGCTTGACGATACGGGGAATAACTGTCCGCCGAATGTCAAAGTTGGTGTATATAATCCGATCGTATCACATGGGACTGCATTAAATCTGTCAGGGTGACTATCCCAAAGCCGAAGCGTGACCAACCTGTCCAAATTTTATCAACGGTCCTTGCGCCCTTGATATCCTCGTAGTACTTCATGGCATTTTCTGGTTTCGTGACTATGAAAGCCGTCCCTGTGTCCACGATAGCCTGTGCTTTGTCAGTAGGGACTATCATATCCTCTCCATTCCGGGAGAGCCCGTCGAGTTGGATTTGCCAGTATCCTTTGACTGTGACCGGGACAATCGTAAGAGTGTCTGGTTCGTACATTGATGGGTTCGATCCCCCGATGCGAAGCTCGCTTTTATCCTTCTGAGTGGATAAAGAGACTCCGAACACGCTCTTGTGCAGGACATTGTTGTCCAGGAGGGTCTGGAAAAGGGGTACGGCACCGAATGAAGAAATCTCTTGGAAGGCAAATCCAACGAGCCCATCAGGCGCGTTATAAGCAGTAAAGTCGGGATAGTACGTGTCTGTGGCACCAAGTGTCTGGTTGATCGCCTGGTGAGAGTGGGCATTGGATGAGCAACATGATTTAATTGCAATTTGCCTCCTGACGGACCTTGTATCCAGCCAACTCCACCACGTCTGTGTATTCATCTCCGCTCATCTCCGTTCTATTTCCATACTTCATAACGAATGGCGTACTAAGGTCGAGAGACGTCGCTGACGATGTGGCATTGTACCGCCGATGCCCGGTGCAGGAGGGACCGCATCGCACGGAACAGAGGATCAGGTCTGCGGAGCCAGTGTCGATTTGCACTTCAATGGTATTAGCACGATAGATTGTAGACGGTCAGGTGACTAAAAGTACTCACCTGTGAATGTTTCCGGAGGCTCCCCAACTGCGATGGAGCCATACCATAAATTGGCGCTCTGATTCTTGAGAGGGACAGAGTTTCCATCACCAGTTAGAGACCCTGTCCTACGTTCGCCGAGTTTGTACGGAGGACCGCGATTGCTCAAGGAGTGAGGCGAGCCTGTGTTCAGCGCATAATTGCGCGAAGTGACGTCGTACTTACTAAGAAGTATCAATAACTGCGTTTCCGCTAAGAATCGACGGAAAGACATACTAAGAAACGGTCGTGAGATGTGCCTTCACGTCTTCTATGGTTGTATTTCTGGATGTTCTACTCAGCGGGATACGGATGGAGTTTTGTCGGTAGACATCTAGAGGTGATGCCACCACGAGAGAGACGAGATAACAGAACGTTAGTAAAGCTGTGGCAATATGCATGATATTGACCTGTTGATCTTAGAGCGACTCGGTGCCCGCTTTTATGGCTTTCGAGGCGTGCCATGCTATCTGGCCATGCATACACGCGGCAGAGACAACTGGACCACGTTTTCCAACCACTTGACAGGTTGTGAAGCATGCTATCTGTCGGAATACCTCCTACACGAGAATGGACCGAGGTGCCTCGTTGCTCGGAAGAGATGCGGACAACAATGACATGAGCATGGCACGAGAGACAATCTTGTCGAATACAGGATCCAATGAAATATTGTCAAGATATAATGGTGATACAAGACTTGTGTACATAACTTGGAAAAAGCCCTCAGTATTCATTAGTCGATGCGAGTCCCGTTAGAATTCATGCACCACTCCAACACAGCGCAGGGCGGCCATAAGCCATCCGGCTCGTCACCCGCGTCTTGGAGGAGCAATGCCACAACACCGTGCGGCGGAACAGCATGCGCCGTGAAGTTGCGAACTGCAGTGCCGTTGTCCGTATGTGTCCAAAGGTCCTAGACAGACAAAGCAATTCAGAAGGCCGCGGGCAGCCTGCATGGTAGATGAAACTTACCCGGACAGAGTATTGTCTGCCAGCTCGGATCCACGGAGATTCAGTCAGCCTGAAGAACATATCGGCGGGTTCGTCCAATGTGTTCAACTGCATGAAATTTTCATTTTTTAATTGTTGGATCAGCGCGCTTCAAAGAGAGCACGCACGAGCATGAACACCGTCCCGTTCTGACTCTCCCCACTCCAATATTGTGCAGGGTGAGTCTCATTGCTGACCCAATCAGGCTATCGATGCAACGTGGCATCAATGACGTGGCCGTCGATTAGCTACAAATATGACTTACATTGATGCCCCACCGGAAAGGTGAGATACTAGTGCCTACAACCGAGTCTTGATGAATCGCAATGATTTCTGGATTGGTCAGAATCTCAAGGGTTTCTTTGGTAGCAGAAGCGAGCTAAGTTGGATGTACGTGAGCGGATAGTTCGTCAGCAGGGGTCGGGCTTACATGAGTGCCAATAAGTAAAGGTGACTTCAAGAGCGCCCAAGCAGTAAAATGGGACTTCGCTTCTTCGTACGTTAGGGGGCCATTACCACTGTCGATCGTGAGGCAACAATTAGACTCGGCCTCTAAATAACGTACACTTCAAGCTACAAGGACCCGTGTCAGCGCAGCCAATAGCACCACAGAACATGACTGACGATATCCATGTCATTATGGCCGTAGAAATCAGTTGCCCAAGTATAGAACGAGTTCCTGAAAGACGATGTGGATTACTCTAGGTTAGACAACGCGTCTTCCTTACTGGTTTAATATTTTGGCAATTGATTGCCAATTCGGGTCTTGCCCATCGATCAGTTGTATCCTCAGTGAAAAGTTTCGGGGAGTTTGAACGCTTACCAATATCGTCGGTCGTCTAAAGTAGTCGTTAGCTTCGAGAAAAGTATGATACGCGCTCTATCTTACCCTCCAACTTTGCCCGTATCTGCGGGCCCAAATCCAGCCCTGCTCCTACAAAAACAGTCCATAGTTCATAAATTGCGACGAAGTGGAGTCTCACCCTTCCCCATTGGCACATGGACAGAATTAAGGGCGGTGTACCAGAAGACAGTGAAAAATCAGCAATGGCGTTTGCCATACGTTCGTATCCTACACCCATCGGTGAGCACTCTGATAGGGGTGAAGAACACAAGTACGTACTTCCCATAATATTCTCCCGAGTAATGTTATCGAATGGAACTGATTCATATCGAGCAATCACGAACTGGGCACGGAGCGAGTTCACGTACCAGCACAATTATCATATCTGTTGATAATTACCATCATCAACAGCTGTTCAAATCATCAATCGAGACTTACTTGAGATAGTCAAATCCCCAATCATGAAAGCGTTTTGCGTCTCTGCTAGATATGATGATAATGTAATGACCAGGAGCGAAACTGTTTACCTTGCCTCGTTCTGGAATGAGCCAGGGTACAGCTGGCATGTGAACCAACCCGAATCACTGTACTGCACGACAGTGACACGGTCAGGGAGAGCACAGGAATGACTGAATGGCAGGTCCTTACAATGCCAGCTTTCCTGAGTGTGCCAAAGAAAAATTTCAGTACAATCTTATATATATGACATCTGACGCACAGTCCAAGGTTATGAATCTTGTCTGTGAGAGCCTTCATTCCAGACGGAAACTTCGTCGCGTCTGGCCGTGGATGTTAACATATAAACCGCCAGGGGAAAATAGCTGAACCTTCAACGATATCCCCATCATCGTTTCTGCTTCTCTCTGAGTAACAATCATCAATGTTGACATGAGTATACCCAGCGTCCTAATAGTGATGCCAAATTCAGCCACCCTGAAAAAGTCCGAAGGCGAACGATACTTGCCGCTAACTTAAGCGATTTCATAAGCTGTGCGGTTTGCAAGATGAGGTCCTCATCTATGTCACACTGAAATGTCCGAGTTAAAACCTTCAGGGCTAGTTCCATAACACTCACATGGTATGCATTCCAAGCTGTGCGTGAGACGCCAGGTCAGTATTAATAACTTTCTGGAACGTGGCAGCCTACTGTTATAGCCCATCACTAGTCACTTCATGAGAACGAGTTAGCGAAGACTAGATTTCGAAAAGACGCACCTGGTAGTTTAGCAACTCGGTTGTCCAGCACGGCGGGAGGAGCGATATCATGACGGTGGGCGAGGTATGTGATATATCCCAAGATTGCAGCCGAGGTTAGTGTAAGAATGACAACGAAGGATCTGTTAAGCGTCGTGCGAGCTTATGAACGTAGAAACGGTCAGCATTCATTGCCTCCAAATGAAGCCTCGAAAATTCTCATACCAGTATACGTTGGGCCTCCAGTTCCATAGGTGATGAGAGGGTTTTTTTGGAGAAGTGTAACTCCCGGCTTCATAGCTGGAGAATTGACAATTGGGGTTGTCAACGTAGTGGGCGATAATGTTGTGGGGAAACTTGGGGTAAACTCCGTCCGTATAAACCACGGAAGCAATAATATGGAGTATATAAATAAATCAGGGAAATGGCGATGAATAGCGAAAATATTCGAAGAGCAAGCTATTAGACTCAGCGTTCATCATGATGGCCTCGACAGTCACAATAAAACTGACAAGTATGTCTCTAGTGTTGCAGACAAGATCCACTCACTTGGCCTGCCCGTGGCCTTACTGTACAAAACTTTGCAACAAAATATTTTAAAACTTGTTACTACAGCGAGAGAAGTTGACAAGACTATGTTATAATAACATTCGTTTTGCCCACCTCGGCATCGCGATGCACTCCCGCACATTCTCAATCCCACTCATCCAGCTTATCAGTCGTTCGAACCCCAGCCCATATCCCCCATGAGGCGCACTACCATACTTCCTCAAATCCACGTACCATCCGTATTCTTCCTCCTTAAGCCCATGCCTCTGTATAGCCTCAATCAAATAAGAGGACCTCTCTTCTCTGAGCGACCCGCCCACGAGTTCGCCGATGGAAGGAACTAGAAGATCAAAGCACGCTACAGTCTGCCCATCATCATTGGCTCGCATATAGAATGGTTTCAAAGAGGTTGGGTAGTCTGTGACAAACACAGGGCCGCCGACAAGTTGTTCCGAAAGCCAGTGCTCATGTTCGCTTTGCAATGCTCTCCCCCACGCAGGCTCGAATTGGAATCCTACTCGAGAAGAAGCATGGTATTTCTGCAGCTCCTTGACAGCGTCAGTGTATGACATGCGTGTCCAGGGGATCCCTGGGCGCGACGCATCTTCCAGAGATCTGAGTTTTGTCACATCGCCATCTTTCCAAAGAAGTGCGTTTTCTGATTGACATTGAAGGAGAACATTTTTGAGAGACTCCTCAACCACATAGCATACGTCCCCGACGTGGTTAATAAAAGCCCATTCAGCTTCGAGCATCCAAAATTCCGCGAGGTGCCTATTCGTTTGAGAACGTTCTGCCCGGAAGCAAGGAGAGAGCGTGTAAACCCGAGACAGGGAAGCAGCAAGAGCCTCTAGGTGAAGTTGCGAAGACACAGTAAGATATGCCGGTTGGGAGAAGAATTCAGTATGTGCGCTCGGATTGGGCGATTGCTTTGAGGAAGGGATGGAAGAAGCAGGCGAGACACGAAACGTTTCACCACCACCCTCGCAATCGTTTGAAGTCAGAATAGGCGTGTGCACGTAGTGGAAGTCTTGAGCCTGGGTTTGGATGCGTCAATAACAGGGCGAACGATGGGATATTTATTGGCACCTCATAATAATTATGTAATGTCCGAAGGACAGAGTCACGTAGACGGAGCATAGCAGCATTGATATCCGTTCGGGCCCTCAGATGAGCATTATCCCTTAGAAATTCTACGGGTAAGGCTTGCTTCTGGATAGGGTAGGCCTTCACAAAGTTTCAATTGGCAATTTTTTATCCATCGATAACACGTACCTCCGGGTTACATTCGCCCAAGACATCAACCGCTTTGACATGCAGTTCATATGATTGTCCGCGGCCCAAACTTGGGACCAGGCTGCCACAAATGCGGACACTGGCACCATTAGTTAAGCTGAGGGACGGTATTATAATCTTCTGTGTTCCGAAAGGCCTTGAGAACATACTTGTGCGGGGTAGCATCTGGCTTCAAGACTGCTTGCAGGCCGGAACCACAACTTCCATCGTTAATTACCACAAAAGTGACATTTTTCTGTCTTCGTACAGATTTGATCCAACCACTCAACTGTACCTTATTCTCCTGGCCAGTCAGTTGCGGGGAAGACAGTAGCTGTCGGATCGTTGGCGGCAATATTGAAGTCGACGCAAAACGACGCAGGAGCATAGAAGAAACTTGCACAGCCACGTGTCCGCTAACAATTTTTGTCGTGATCTTGGGGCAATGATATCTGCGAAATGACTCAAAACCACACGAGAAGCCTAGCAGGATAACTCATAGATAACTCCGTACAAACCGAGCGAATGTGTAGCTCGGCAATATTTTGGCATTAAGAAAAAGCAGAAACACGATATACAGATGATGATGGGATACGAGGTATTTTCGGGCTTGAACCATCAGAAACCCCTTCCTCGTCCCCTTCCTCTCCCTCTCCCGCGCCCACGGTCAACCAACCCCCCTCGTGCACGACCCCTTCCGCGCGCATCGTCTTTCTTCCTGCCTTTGGGTTTTGGTGCGTCGTCCACTAATAGCGTATCAAGAGGGAGGGCGTCCGGAAGCACGAAGTAGCGAATATTGTTGCCACGGATAGATAAGGAATCGAGGGATGTTGGGTCCCGGTTACGGGCTGTCATCTTGACAGTTTTAAGATGGGTATTCATCTGCATGTCTACACCTACAAAAATGGTTTGAGATTTTGCAAACCATGTCAGTTTCGTCCATCTAACACACCAGTAATTGTGCCATGGACTACAGAGCCGTTCTTGAGCTCAATCGTCACGGTTTCATTATTGAGTTTCATCAAAAATCTGATGGAAACAAGGGTCAGCGCCCGGTCTTTGTAATGCACAAAATGAAAAGGCTTCTTGAAGATGTCAGACCAAAACGAAAGAAACGTCTGCAGTATTCACCTTACGAGCTTCATGGTGGATTATGTTGGTCCTGCAGCAGCAGTAAGTAGTACTGTCTGAGGCTGATCGAGAATCGAGTTGGCGCCCCTGTTGACCCTTGTTTGTGTAGTGGATATTTGGGTTCAGTTTGCTGTACTATCGTTGGATTAGGGCGTGACATGGGTAAGGTTTGCCCGGGTACCCGCCCGGGCAACACCTGCGGGTGAATCGTGGGTCGGGTGGTACGGGTCACGGGTACCCATTGTAGTTCACCCGCACGGGTACGGGTAGAAGGTCTGCAAAATTTGGGTACCCGTGGGTACCCGCGGGTAGGAGACTTAAAATTTGCGGCAGTGTTACATTGACCATGATCTGTCGTTATCGATGGATTATCTTTATAAAGTTCTACGCGACACCAGCCGCAATGTCTTAGATTCATTATGGTTATCAGCGCTGTGTGGTTTCTGTTTCACGGATATGGTGCAACTCATAAGTCGAATTGATTTACGAAGTCATCCCCATGCTCGAACATCTCGAGCACGCTCTTGACCAGATCTACAATGCAAAGGACGAGCCCCCCGTCATTCGGATTGCTGCACAAGCAGCTCTGCAGGTTGTAGGCAAGTATTATGCACTCACTGACGACAATGAGGTGTATTGCATTGCAATTAGTGAGTCTGTCTCCGTCACACCATTTTGTCCTCATCTATAATATCATGATGTAGTTGAATGTGCCCAGAGAAAAGGCTCGAATGGTTCCAAAAAAAAACCTAGACTGGCACGAGAGTGACTGCACGGAAGCCAAGCAGATTGTTCAGCAACGCTAGGACAAGTCTTACTGTCACATCAATCATGCAGACGAAGATGGAAAAGGGAAAAGGCAAGAAGATTGTTATTGACTCAGACTAGCTTCATACACACTTTTTCGCTGCTCAGTACATGTACATAGCAGTATCACAAAATATCTACTCACCCGCGGGTGACCCATACCACCTGTGGGTTGGTCCACGGGTTGACCCGAACCCGCAATGCTCTGACCCGCGCGGGTACGGGTAGGCCTCTGAAAATTTTGGTACCCGCGGGTTGGGTGTGGGTATGACCCGGGTTGACCCATGTCACGCTCTACGTTGGATCAATGGGCCAGAGTTGCAAAATCTGACGACCACACTTTCATATCTCATCTTTTGCTTACACATTAAGACAAGATAATTATACAAACCTGTAGCTATGTGTATTGCAGCAGAGCTCCGGTTGACAGAAGAACAAAATGTGTTCAAACGATGCTGCCAGAGGGATACTGACACCAAATGTTAGAAACAGTAGTTTTACAAAATTTCTCATGGGCCAGTTGGCACGACTGTCACACTGTGTCACAGCGTCAGTTTTGCAAAACTGAAACTCCGAGTCTAAAAGTCAGATGTGCTCGATGAGTGGTGTTTGATTTTAGGCAATCACATAGTGTCTTTTAGGTTCGTGCACAAGTGGGCTTTAAAATACACCCCAAATATTTCTAAAACAAGATATATTGAGTGAATGTTATGACAGTACACAATTATTGCAAGGCAATCATATCTTATCAACAAATCTACAAAGTATTGGACATGCTAGTAGTAGTATGAACAGTGGATTTACCTTGTTTGACTAAATCATTCTTTGAAGAGACAAAAGCATTATACACTGCAAGGACATTTCAAATATCAAGATTGTGTTGTTGAATGAAGCAGTACTCTGCACCAGATGATGAGGCTGCTGAAAACTCCACCATCTGACATCTTCTGTTGAAGTGCTCCATGAGAACCAAGTGTGTTGCAGCACCACCAAGTGCAAACAAGTTATTGAGAGAGTCAATATCATCCAAGTCAAGCTCTTCATGCAAGGCAGTTTCCCACACAGCTGCAATAATTACAGCAGATACACCAGGGTGGTTTACTGGGGACAGTGAGCCCTATTCATATTTTTTGTCCTGGAGAAAAGAACACTAGTTAGTAGAGGAAGCAACACAAAAAGAAAGACTCACTACAAACAAGTAAGCATGGTTCTCTACAAGTTGTGGCACACATTGTTGCCTGTGTGCGACCTCTGCATTTGCATCTGATGGTTGATTAAGGTCATAGTGAGTAGGGACTTTGTGGTGTGCCCTCATTTTGAAGGCCATCCATATGGTAGTTGTGAGAGTGCAGAGTGTCTTGAGGCAAGTCTTGTATCTGGGGATTTGATTGATCAGTATGCCAGACATGAACTTCTGGCTAGCTGCCAAAAGCACTGCCTCTGCAATTGCTGTGTTAATGCATTGTAGTGGGGAGCTTTAGGTGAAGGCCAGGGAGACAGAGATAGCAGGAGGATGAGGTCAGGAGGGATGTAGAGGAGAGTAGAGTGGAGGACATAGTTAGAGGAGACAAGGACTTGGGGTCTATGAGCATATACAGCACATACTTGTATGATACAACACACATCATGATGATACCATCTTCTCCTTCTCTCAAGTGCAGGGTTGGCTTGGACATATGGTGATGAGAGTGGAGAGGTGACCCATGAAATCAAGCAAGAGTCAGAATCAGGATCAGGTCAAATATCAATTGAAGATTGTGCATGACTCAGATGCCTTCAGCAAAGAGGTACACTATCAGGAGCCCCTCCTACTTCTTTCCCAATGAATCCATTGGAAGGAGCACTAGCAACACCAAGGAAATGTAACATTTCTCTTCCACTACCTTACTATGTTGAACATGAACCAATGGGAGAAACTGGAGATGTATTTCACCTTCACCCAGCATGCTTCACACCAGTAGACAATAACCCTTCCTTAGATTCTACTGAAACATCATTATCATTGACTATGCCTACTAGACTAACAAGTAGGTCAGTAATGAAAGCAACACCAACACCTCATAAACCACCTCCCATAACAACCTTGAAACTGAGCAAACCTCAGGTAGCCATAGACAAAACTTAGATAATGGGCACACAAGATATCATGAAATCAGTACCACTCTTCTATGGTGACTATAGGGAGAATAAGAACCCATTAGCATGGTTTGCTCAATTTGAGCTATTGCTCCCCATATCCTGGACAGATATGCAATGCATCCAGCAGTTTGGCATGCAGCTGATACCAGGGGAAGTTGCAGAAGAATGGTACTATAACTTAATGTTCCACCAACTTAGCTCATTCACCAACCTCAAACACAAATTCTTTAAATGCTGGCCACCTACTAAGTGCCCTAAGCTCACATGAGTGCAATAGAAGGAATGCATTATGGTGCAAGTGTTGAAAGAAGAAGAAATTGGAGTTTGGACACAAGAAAAGAGGATGGGTAACTATGCACATGTAACCTGGGTGGTTAACATTTCATGATTGGCACTAGGAATTGGTGACATGGACAGTGCAATAATTGAGTATGCACTAGAAGGCATCCCAGATTTGTTGAAAGATCACCTCAGATGCATCTACATATAACTCATGGGATGAATTCATGGAGGACATATAAGATGTGCTGAACATCAAGCTCAAACATGGATGCGAGAATTTAGATAAAGAACATGTGAGGGATGTAGAGATCTCCAAACTCAAAATGCAAAGCACAGGGTTCCATTCATCTGCTCCACAACAGTTCTTGCAGCACACACCACCCACAAACTACCCTGCACCAGCACAAACTTCAAACACCCCAATCCAGTATTGTTCACTGCAGCACCAGCAATGTTACCATCAACAAACACAAGTATACTGGCATGCAGTGGATACCCAATATACAGTAACATTAGGGAAACATTTGTTCCACAAGCACAACTATCCTGCTTTCAGATTTTGGAAAGGGCTGCCTTAGTACCACAGAGACCTAATACAGAATCTGGAATGCGGTAATATGAAATGGATGTCAGCCTATGGCACAGAATATATGGTATGGAAGGCATTCCATCACTAGAACAACCATACCCCCTGTGCCCAGGAACAGCCATATTAGGATCAGGAGAATGCTATAGTTGTGGAATGGTCATGGACCCAATACACCTTAGTTCACAGTACATGGCCATGAGTCAACTATGACTACATGAGACTTGATGGTGCCAATACATAGCAGGATTACTGTGGCAAGTGACCCAATAACAAGCACCATGAATCCCATATCCTACACCAGTCCAATATGTTGCCATAATGAACCATCCTTACTTCCCACTGCAAGGGAACACACTGTCCACACCAGTCTACCATATTGCATTGCAGGAAGAACTTGGTTGGGGGAGAATTGTATGAGAGAACAGGTGTTTCAGACCAAGGATACAAGTGGAGTTTGGAAAACTATGGGGGACCACTGCAAATGATGGACCAGCAGTAGTCCCACAAGGTCTGAGTCCATCCTCTGAACATTCACTCATGCCAATGAAGCCAGAACATTTCATTTTTTCATTCTCTGCAGTGCCACAAGCACTCAATACTGTACATACTCAGAATGGATTGCCTACTATGCCCGTCGAGTTACCTTCTCATTTTTTGCAAACTAACTCATCACCAGTTAGTAACCCTTTGACTACAGATTTTTCTTCTTCAGTTATGGACATAGTAACATCATCTGAGAGTCTACCACTGAATGCACACCCGGTTGTACTATCTACTATATCTAGCAATACTATCACTGATGTTTATTTGTTGGATGATGCAGGGCAAGCAATAAGAACCCAAACAAGCAACCCCTTCCTAGCAGTACCTCACCTGCATGGACCTCAAGGAGAGAAAATACAAATCCTAGCCATAGTCAACAATGGTGCCATGATCAATGCAATTGATATGACAGCCTTTCAATGGATTGCACAAAGACTATCTCCACTAAGTCCATCTTCTAGAACACTTCATATAGCTGATGGCTCTCTAGTACCATCAACTGGCATATGGACAGGAATAATCTTCTGGGACTAGTCAATATTCAAACAGCTTTTGAAGTATTCCCTAGTGGAGGATTGTGGTATATGCTAATTGGGAAACCATTGCTAGAACAAGTACATGCAATATATGACTACAGCAGTGATGCCATACTACTCCCACATGGTAATGACTTCCATCAAATCTCAAATTTTACCACATTTTGATCATTATCACTTCCATGTTTACGTATAGCTATCTGTTTTCCATCTAGTACCACCTTTAATCAAACTATGCCATCTTCAATGTCTATATCTAAGCAAAACAACAACAACAATATGCTACATGTATCTACCATACCATCACCCATAGATGTACATAAACTTGAACCACCAACTAACACTTCAATTCAACAGGCACCATCACACCTCATCAAGCTATGCAAACAGATTTAGTTCCACAATCAGTCTTTAAAGTAGAAGACATAGAACAAGTACCCACAGCAGGTGATGTACTAGATCTATCAACCTCAACACTACCCAAAGACATCTTTTCTAGATTGACTGAACATGGACCATTCTGGCCAGCATGAGCTAAAGCAATTGTGAATTCAGTCCATTATGGAGAGCACCTTATGGAAGATCAGCAGATGCAGACTCAAGCACTCATTGCAGAATTTGCAGATGTCTTTGCACTATCAGTATGGGAGGTGAAACCAGTAGATCTCATCAAGTTTCAACTACAGATTCCACCAGACACTACATTCACAAAGAAGACACATCAATGATCATTAACCAAACCACAATGAGAATACCTGTTTCTAGTATTGGACAACATGTGACAAGCAGGGATCACAAGATTCATCAAGTCAGATGAAGTCAAAGCTGTTGCATCAATGGTCCTCATACAAAAAACACATTCAGGAACAAGCCTCTCAATGGAGGATATACAATGGATTGTTAATGAGCAATGCATTGCACTCAGTAAGCCACCAGATCTAGATATGGACATGGACTTAGCACTGGCAGCCGAACCAAAACTGAAGGAAACAGGTACATTGAAGGTCAAATAGTGTATCTGTCAAAACTTCAACAACATCAATCAAGTATCCCAAGTTGTGCCAACACCACAAGGAGACATTGCAGCAAAACAGCAACACTTAGCAGGACATGAATACATTTGCATATTGGATTTTGCAGCTGGTTTCTATGCAATACCAGTAGAAGAAGACAGTCAACCATATCTATGCTTCTACACAGAAGAACAACATCAGGAAAACATCAAGTTCCTTTTTGTCTCTTCATTTCCTTAACAAATTTATCAAGATGACTAAGAAGAATAAGTACTATTAAGGAGTAATTTTGTACTTAATTATATTTATTCTAAGGCATATGGTGGCTGCAAGTCATATTAAGTTGTATTAAGTAGACCATACAAAATTTTTGAAGAAAATCAAAGTTGTAACTCTTGTCAAGAGTAATCTATCCATCATCTCATGACATTTTTTGGTTAAGATCCTAGTGAGTTATAAGCAAAATACTAGAAAGTGGTGTGTTCAAGAAAGTTCAGGCACACAAGTTATATTTAGTCACTAGTACTTGTAGACTTGTGTTTTATTCTAAGTCCAATGTATATGGTATATATATCAATTGCTGCCTACATATATGCAAGGTAATATAGTCTACTGGTAAAGCTGCCTGATAGTTGGAGAAATGATCATGTGATCTAAGCTGGATGTATAGGTGCCGAGAAATGAAGCTTGCCAGAATTTCTCGGCACCATACATCCAGCTGAGCATGCACAATGTTCACTTCTGTATCCATTTCTTTCTCTCCTCCATGACATCAAGTTTGTTGTACTTTGTACATCCTCACATCAATTCGTACCTACAGTCTTTCTTTTATATTTGTTAGCTATGTACCAACACCTTGGTATCGAGCTCGACGAGGGGATCCCAAGTGCTCCCATTACACCTCCTTCTATGCAGAACGCCGCTGCATTGAGTTCTGGTCCAAATGCTCATCCATCATCATCAGCAAGGCCAGCTCCTTCAAGCTCCAGAGCAGCAACTGCACCCAGACCACCAGCCCAATCCAGGCCATCTCAGACATCGGCTTCACAGAGCACCCAGCAACCAATACCCCAGCAAACCCTTTCTTCTGCCACATGTGCTGCGCAGCCCACAGTGCCTAACTCAGTACCTATTATTGCTCAGCCAGCAGCAGTACCTCCCGCACCTGCTCAACCACCAGCAGTGCCTCCAGCACCTACTCAACCTCAAGCTATTCCTGCACCCGCGGATGAAATCGCTGCACTAAGGGCGTGCATTGCTGAACTTGAGCATGGGAACGCTCACAGCAACCAATTCCCGGCCAGAGCTCCCACACCTCATCAGGCGTTAGTAGCAAACCCTGCAGAAGTTGACCATATATGCGCTAATCTAGCTGGTGCCAAAGATGAGCCTAAATGGCTTGTCTTACCCGCACTCCAACCAGGGCACAAAGTCAGTGCCCTGAGCTTGCGTGAGTTTTATTTCAACTACTGTTTTCATTAGTATTGGTCTTTCAAGCCATACAGCGTGCTCACTAGCATCTGCCACTGGCAGTTTGCTGGCACCACCCTACTGAACTGTCAGCCGAATAAGTAACTTTGCTATTCGTTCAGGGTCGTTTGCACCATACCATTTCTGTGTATTTTTGCAGCACCGCTGTAGAGACTCACGCCCCTACAGGCACTACCCCCAGTTTCTCCCATTTCTTTGTTACACACTCCAGCTCTAGTGCACAGCACAAGTCACGCACTCCAGCGCACTCACCACGTCTGGCGTCCATCGTGCACATGAAGCGCGCAAGTCACACAGCGCACTCCCACCAAGGATCCTTCGCAGTCCACTTGCCCGTCCATTCCATGTCCCCGCTGGTTCATTGGTGCGCTCTCACATTATCTCCTTTTCATCTAATACATAAACAGCTCCATTACGCATTCATTGTGCTTCGCGCATTCCACAGGACCCTTACTTACATACCATATGTCTATCTATAGCCTACTTGCTTCACGACTTTGGTTCCATGCCCTAAGCACCGGTTGCGCCTTAGTTTATAGGAAGGATTTGAGGACTTAGAGAGGGGATTTTTTTTTGATTTTCGCCCTTCATTTTTTGGTTAGTAGCAGTTGTTCCCCCATAGACAAAGAATCCACTATTTTCTCCTTGCCTGAGTCATTAGAGGGCCGACTCGAATGTCTTCCTTTCACTGGTTGCATTTACCGTTGTGCCTTACCCTTGAAGCACGCGCGCTGCCTTTCGTTTTTGCCCATCATGCGCTCCGCATGTGCCTTCACATTCGGCACTCACAGCATCACGCCCCAGCGCACCTGAGTATCCCATTGGTAGTAGAAGCACCCCTTATTCAGAGGAGTCCTTTTCTCAGTAGCAGTCCTTTGGGTCGAATTGTCACTCGTGCCCAGGAACTATTGTAGAGTGGAGCATTTGATCTTTTCTCTTGCATTATAGATTCCTCATCTTCACCGTGCCACATATCAGCTACCCCACCATTTCATTGATTGCACTGTCTAATCTTGAATTCTGATGCACTCTATTGTAGCCATACCCCTCAAAGTAGAGGAAGCCTTCAAGAATTACTGCTATGTCCTGTACACAGCTCTCATGCATGCAGCTTGCTCCAAAGCTTTCCTGCATGGAGAAGACTCATCTTTTGTCTTCACACAAGATGGGCTTACAGCTAAAGGTCTTAACCATGCAAATGAGCTGTCAATTATGATGGTTGACTGGATAGCAGCTGCCAAAGCCGCAGAGGATAGAACACTGCACTACTGGGGCGAAACTTGCGCATCAGCCCTCATATCACACCATCTCATAGTTCTTGATATTGGCCGTATGCACGGATGGGCCATGGCAATGCACTATGATGTGCAGCAAAGAGAATTAGCTCATGCCAACCACAAGCATAATCTTGCCGGCCTCAATGTAGTGGCACTCACCATAGCCAATAATAAAATACCTCCTGCCACACCTCAATTGACCTCATTTATCTCCCCCTCTAAGCAAGCTGCCCCAAGTGATTTTCAAACATCTCCTCATAAGAAGTCACATATGCTTGCTTTGAGCCATTGCTTTTGCTGTGGATCAAGTGGCCACTTGCCAGCTGACTGTGCGGCCGATACAACCGCAGCTGGAAAACCCATTGCATCCCTTGCAACCAATGCCAGGAGCAAGCATGCACTCACTACCTCAAGCGGAAAACATTATTGCTTTAATTGGGCCAATGGCTCCAATTGTGCCTTTGGTCCAAACTGCAGAAATGTCCATGCATGCAGCATCTGCGGAGAGTCTTCACACGGTGCTGGTAGCTGCAAAACTCGTGGATGACCTGTGCATGGTAGTCACCCCACTCGACCACCTTTGGGTGGAGCAGTTACTTTGTAAATATGGTATATTTGATAATTGGCGTCATATTGTTGACAGTATACATAATGGCTTTAACGTTGGCATCACAGAATCTCCATCCTCCACTCAGTTATTTCGAGAACCATTCATTGTCATTATTCAATCCTTCTGTAATTGATGCATATATACTCTCAGAACAGGCTGCAGGCAGATACTCTACAGGTTTCAGCCCTGCAGACCTCAAGCACTTAATTGGACCATTTCGTACATCTCCCCTGGGCTTGGTCCCAAAACCACACTCCAGCAAGTTCCATATAGTACAAGATTCATCTTACCCACACAATTCTTCTGATATCCAGTCCGTAAATGCGGGCATCATTGCAGATGATTTTCCTATCATCTGGGGCACATTCAGCGAAACTGTGGCCCTTATCCTCACACTCCCTCCTGGTTGTGTCGCAGCAACCTTCGACATCTCTTCAGCCTACTGTATAATTCCCATCCTACCCTCACAACAGAATGCACTCTGCATATTTTGGAAAGGGATCGTTTATGTCGATCAAGCTCTCATGTTTGGCCTTACATCGAGTGCCGGTGTGTTCGGATCTGTTGCCGACATGCTTGTAGCTATTTACAACAAAGCAGGCTTCAATCTAATCCAAAAGTGGGTCGATGATTTCCTAGTCATCAGGCTTCCACATCAAGCATAGACCAAAGCAGATTTCATTGCCATAACAGCTTACTGCGGGGTACCATGGAGCCTTGAAAAGCTTTGACTCTTTGCTTTCATCCAACAGTACATTGGTTTCGATTGGGACTTGAACCTCAAGTGAGTTTCATTGCCAGAGGACAAGCTAAGCAGGGTGCAGAAAATGATCTTGGACTAGATGCTCCTCAGGGCCTCATTCACAGCCAAAGAGGCTGCCAGTCTGCATGGAAAGCTGGTGCATGTGGCATGCATTTTCCCTCTAATTCGTCCCTTCTTACGCTCTATAGCTGCATTTGCAGCTGGTTTCTGTTCCATGCATGCACATCTTCATCCATCCACAGCTGTTTGCACAGATCTGCCCTGGATCCAGCTCCTACTTTCCCACCTCCTGAACTTGATACCCATCACAGACCCATCCCTAGTAGATATCAGGTGGTGGGGCGATGCAAGTACGTCATTTGGAATCGGAGTAGTTGTGCAGAAGCATTGGGCTGTCTGGCATTGGGCATCAGGCTTCAAAGTTGGCCCAAAGCGAGACTTCAACATCGGCTGGGCTGAAGCCACAGCAATAGAACTCAAGCTTTGATTGGCACTGCACCTGGGTAAATATTTCACCACCTCATTGTTCCGTCAACCGATTTTTATTATTATTATCTGTAAAGGTATTATAACGCACTGAGGAGCATCAGAAAATGTCACCTATTTGGTGCACTCAGACAACATCGGCGTGGTGGAGGTGATGAACAAAGGCTGTTCTCACAGCCTGCAGACAAATGCAGTTTTGAAGCATGTGTATCAGCTGCAAGCTGAAAATGGCTTTTGCCTACACACTGTCTACGTGCCAACCTGAACAAATATTGCAGATGCCTTATCATGGGGTGACATCAAGGCCTTTATAGCTGGCTTCCCTGGTGCCAAAATGCCCATTCCCATATCCCTACCCCCGCATTTATCAGGCAAACTCATCCAATTGTCGTGATGTCATTGCATCATGTGTCCCCAATCATTAACCACCCACCCTCATTACCTTCCAACCCAAATGCAAACCCATCATGGCTCCAGCCACACTGTCGAGCATTGGAGTGACTTTTCTTGTGGCAAGGTGTGAATTCCCCTCCATCGTCAACCATTGACAACCCAATCATCCGCCATATAGCCAGCCTGGCCAACTGAGCATCCCTTCATGACACAGCCAGCTATGGTGCTGGACTACGAAAATTTCACATATTTTGTGACATATTCTCCATCCCTGAGCCTGACCACCTTCCAGCATCCTTCGAGTTGCTACATTCCTTCGCTTTATGGGCCATGACCAATCCAGACCCTGGTGATCCACTTTTATCAGCGGAAAATGGCTCTACCATATCCTTTGAACCAGTTTTGGTTGGGGTCGCATGTAAATACTTATCTGCTGTGCGAGCCTGGCACATCGCCCAAGGATGGCCCACACCTCTCTCTGAAAACCTCTCCGGCCACCCATATCGCTCCTGATGCTCACAGCTCTCAAAGCCACTCTCATATTATCAGAGCCATTCAACACATGTATTTGGGCAATGGCATCATGCGCATTCTTCAGCATGATGCATTTTGGGGAAGTCTCCATCACCTCTCACTCTGCATTCAACCCACTCAAGCACCTCACCCATGCTCATGCCTTCTTTGGTCATGACTTGCGAAGCAATCCTTATGCACGCCTTGACCTCCCTTCAGCTAAAACAGCTCGGACGGGAGAAACACAATCAGTCTTCCTAAATGAGCAAGGGGACTTGTGTCCTTTGTCAGCGCTCCACAACCTAGCTTCTGTTGTTCCTGCCTTAGTGAGTGACCCCTTATTTTCTTGGCGTAATAGCAAAGGCGACATTTGACCAATGGCCAAGATCCAGGCCTTAGAATGCATTAATTCAATCTTAATGGCCTGGGGATGGGGCACAACTTTCAGTCATTCATTTCAAATAGGTGGTGCATCATTTTACCTTGCAAAGAAAATCGATCCCGAAATCGTTTGAATTGCTGGCCACTGGAAATCCTTAGCATACAAGACATATATTCGTGCATTTGAGCAAATCTCATCACAGCACATGGCCAACACAGCACTGCTCTAACTGTTGCCTCCACATCTTGTTGGGCTAGGCAGCTTTGAGCCGTGGGTTGTTCTGGCTTGATGGGTGAGCGGCTCCACCTGCCTGCGTCCCACCCCGAGCTAATGCTCAGTCCAGCCCAACCTAATAGATTATGTTGATGACTTCAAGCCAGACGAAGCTGGAGTCAGCTGGGTGGTTGAGAGTTCAAACCTGCTCTGTGGTAGAAAATAAAGTGCACTTTTTGATATCACTTTGACCAAACTTTGACTGCCTTAATCTCCTTAGATAAGAAAATTTCCTTGTTCTAAATCAAGAGACCTACTTATTTAAAGTGTGGAAAAATAGCCTTTATATTCCTTATTATGTGAATTAAGGCATACAAGGAGCAAATAAGGGACAAAAAGGAAATCAATGTTTTCCTGATGGAGGATATGAAGCATATCATCAAATACCAATGGGCATGCAAGGGGCCCCATCATGCTTCAGTGACCTTACAGCATTAGCCCTCTCAGATATCCTAGTCAAACTACTTATGGAGCTATATGTTGATGATGGCACAAGGGCGGGAAATGTGTTCAGTGAATTGTTGGGCTGCTTACACATGTTTTTCACCAGATGCCAGGAACAGAACTTGTCAATATCACCAATGAAGACATAACTATTCATGAGCGAGGTCATTTTTGGGGGAGCATGAGTGGGACAAGAAGACATATGTCCAGACCTAACAAAGATTGCTGCAGTCACTGAGTGGCCACTTCCATCAAATTTATTAAAATTGATGCATTTTCTAGGCTTGACAGGATACTTCAGATTGCTAATCAAAGACTATGCTTGCATAGCAGCACTGTTACAATAACATTGGCCTCCTATCTTTTTCTTCTATTCTTGGACTTACGGCTGCATTGCCTTGTAGTTATATCTCTGCTTCAGCATTCTCCTTTCTATGACATCATAGAACAGTCCAGTATGTTCTATCTCTTATCACTTATCTCTGACATCATTGTACTATATTTGCTATTGCTCTATTCTTGTTATCTTTTCTTGATTTCCTTTTACAGCAGTCTTATCTCTAACAAGCCTGCCCTTAACCTTGTACTTGTTCCCTATATAAATCTCTCATGTATTGTCTATAGTTCTTCACTTTAATCTACTTGGTTTAAACTGAAACCTGATCCCTTCTCTTGGGCTTCACAACCCTTAAGTCTGATACTTTGACTTCTACCTTAGAGCACTCCTCTTCGGTAGTCTGAACTCAAAGACTGAATCTCTCTTGTTTGAGAGTAGAACCATCTTGATGACTTGATCGTTCTCTTTTGAGCTTTCGTCATTCTGTCATATCCCATACTCCGGACCCGATTTCCTATCCCTATCACCACCATTTGTCTGTTGTGCATGTCACACCTCAGTAGGATCAGCCCTGCTACCTCTGTCCATCGTCCGATCTGATATCCAGACATCCGCATCCAGTCTGTACCCCTGACCCCTGAATCTCCGAATTCCGGATTTCCGGATTTCCGGACCTCTGGATCCTGACTGGACATCTCCGGACCAATTTCCCACGCTCTTGTTCATATCTCCTTTTAGGCATCACCGCTTTTCTGGTCCTCGGATATCTATGTTTCCATCTCTCTAATCAATCCTGTACCATCCTCATCTCCGAGTCCATT
>QLOO01001425.1:0-30668 GCA_003313855.1 Suillus sp. MG131 | reverse complement strand
TTCTCCTCATTTTACCCATTCCACAACCACATCCACCCCGTCATCTTCAGCTTCCTGGCGCGGCCCACCTCCGCCGACAAGAGCACCCTTTTCCAGCACTCCTTCCTCAAATGGGCCTTCGCGCCCCTTACCCAGTGGGCCACGAGCACTCAGGGTAAGCAATCAATCATCCCATCCACCGACATATTCTTCTCCCAGTAGCCGCGTGTACAGCGGTTCGCAATACATTCCTCGCGGACCGTCTGCTGACCGTGATCGTCATGATCGTGATCGTCTTGATTGGGAACGAGAGCGCGGGTGGGCGTCACGATCGCGGGGACGTACGGGTAGCAGTGGCTGGGGTCGATAACACCGACCGTTGAATACCGAATACGGAACCTCACCCCTCCTCTGTTTTTATAGTGCATTATTTTCGTTTCCTGAGATTGTATTTTTCTGCTTGATCCTGATCATTATTGCTTTTTGCGGTGTGGTTCGTATTGCGCCTTCCTGCAGCTTTTTATTTTTATTTCTTTTTCCTCGTATCACCTATGAGTATAGAGTATTATATTGCGTAACGAATGTACAATGAGTCGCGTGTACTATCTCTGCAATTATACTGTCGGAAAAGCCATTCGGTTCGTTGAAGTGCTGTTCTCACTCGTGCGGATTATAGTTATCAGCTCGATTAATTGAGTGCAACGGATGTGCCGAGAAAGAAACTGAGAGGCACGGATAATCATATTGCTTTGAGGAACATACAAACAAAACAAAAGGTTTCTATAAGACATAACGGAAATCGCGGTTTTGGATATCTGTTAGGTCTAATAATTCCTGCACAGAACGAAAGGCATATTATATTAGATTTGATTGTTTTCTGAGGGCAAGTCTGACGCACTTTATCGATCTTGACTTCAATTCGTTTTCCATCTGCAGTGACCTGTTCGATGTAGACTTCCTCGAAGTCATCATTGACAGGCTCGGCGTCCCGTTTCTTATTCTCTCGTGATAGCATAAATCTGATGGTGAGTAGAAGTAAGGGGCAAATGAGGTAGCAAAGCCCGATAACAATCCAAGGTATGCGGTTGCTGGAATAGTAAAGTTAGACGGTACCGACATTCTGACACCTGGATCAACACTTACCGTGGCTTGTATTGCGTTTGCCACATGAACGGCCCGAGGCCATTACCAATGCAATACGCGCTCAAGACGATCGCATTCGTGGTCACCTGGTTTACTCAGCCTTCTGTTGCTTCACTTCGTCTGTCGCCCGTGACTTACTCTTTTTGTGTGCCCAGCAGTAACGCTGGTCAACCAGGCCAAGGATAGGATAAATCCAGTAATCCCGATATCCACAAGCCAGATGGCAAAAAGCAAGGCAATCTGATTGCTCCATGGCAAGAGTTCAATCATGAGTACCCCAGCCAAAGCCGGAATGAAGTACAATGCGCCGACGTAAGCACGACTGTTTGGTATCCGGGAGACGATCATGACGCCAGTCCAAATCGTTGCAACTTCCATGAAACCGTCAACACAACTCAACAAGGTTGTTTGCAGGTCGCTGAAACCTAGTGTTGTCATAATGATCTGCCGTTGATTGCTGAGCGAATTCGGTATCTGGTCGAGCGCGGCAAAGAGAGCAAAGATCCATGTTTTTGGGTCTTTCAAAGCCTCTATCATCCTGTGAAAGCGGCATTGAAGGTTAGTGAATGCTAAGGAATGGCACACGCACTGCTCCTTCTTGAAATGTTTGTTTTCTACGCCGGTCTGATTTTCCTACAGCAGAAATTGAGGTTATTATGTTGTCGCGAAATTACAAACCATGATGATGTACCTTCAAGCGCCGGATCGCAATTGCCCGTTCCGCGGGCGTCAAAAACCACGCATTGGTGGGCGAATCAGGGAAAAAGAACCTAAAACTGAGTGATGTCTCGAACATTAGACGAGCGAGTGGTTGGCGCACCAGTAGACGACTGCGGTAATTAGAGTTATGATGCCAGTAATGATGACGAGCCTGAACGTGATAGTAAGAGTCGCTCGCATTGACAATCCAGCTGTGCTTTACCATTGCCATGGCGCAAATCCTGGAGTTGTGATATGCAATGAACCAAAACTGATAAAACCAGATATAATTTGCGCTGAGAACCGCATGGTTCAAATTCATGTAGAGCAGAGACGTGATGAAACAAAGATTACCTGTTCCATTCATGAGAACTACCAGCGTTATAAGTAAGATACGATGTTTGAGCATAATATACACTCACACCAGTACCCAATGCGAGATGTTTGCTCGCTGCGAGTATAGAACATCGAGCTGACAATCATGAAACCAGCTGTGATGGACCCCTCACAAATCCCCAAGATAAAACGCGCTACAAAAAGGCCGGCGAAGTTCGTGCAGGCTGCGTGGCAGGCTAACGCAATGCCCCAAATAAAGATATTGATGCTAGTCGGCAAATTAGATAACTTCGGAGGGACTTTGAGGGATACAGACCTCATCCATCTACCCACAGGGAAACGCTGGAGCGCGAGATTCTGCGGATATTCGAATAGTAGATAGCTAAGGTAGAACACAGTGCCCAGCCTGATGTGATCGTTCAGTCAAGGATGGACGACACTACTAATCAGGCGAACCAAACCAATTGTACCTGTGCGATGGCGATGTAAGGATGAGTAGCACATGCAAGACGCAGAATGATCGCACTGATTAGTAGACAGGTGCGTGTCTTTCCTGATAAGACGGTTCACTAATACGTGATGAAATTTGCAAGAGTCTTACTGTATGCCCAATATTGCAGAACTGCCCAAGGTATTCTTATCCATGAACTGAATCCTAGGGAGCAAGGAGAGTCAATACTGATATACTCAATGTCTCCGTAGAAAATTCACCAGTAAAGTGCTGTATGCCCGAGCCTAAGTCGAATGTATAATGTCGAACGCAAAAGCCACTCACTACACATCATCGGTAATATGCAAAGATCGATTTTCCTTCTGAGAATTGCACAAATTATAAGTCGAACCGTCGGACGAAGCTACTAGAGCAAACATACCGAACTCGTGCGGCATCATCTGGATCGAGGTCGCCGGACATTCCTGCAACAACTGCTGCACCAGTGTCCACATCCTTTGTCGCAACGGCAATGCCATGAGCATGTTTTTCTACCTTTTCGCCGGAGCTGCAACCAGATGGAGCTTGAAGCGGATTCATCAAAGGAGCTGAAAAGGTCAGAAGGAAAAATCAGAAGCTCTTCCCCACAATTCAACCTTTATCTCTGATAAGAAGGATAAGAGCATTTAGTTTCAACATGTCCCTATGGGCCAGTGGACATTTCTTCTCATTGCTTCACGATGTTAGGCGCGATAGGGAATGGCCTAGACCAGGTGACTTGATACCAGCGTGCTACTTGACCGATAGGGACAACCTGTGATACGCAAGGAAACAGAGATAATTATACTGGTAACTGTTGTAGTAACTCCAATGTACACGTGACCTACACGAGCGTTCAATTTCAAGATATCCAGCTAGTTCGTCGAGTACAGCGGACTCACGTGCTAGATACTCAGAGTGTGATATATCTACTTTGTTTTCTTTGACGAGTTGGATGCAAAACGGGGAGATTCTGTAGCCAATTCGCTTGTCAACTGCGCAAAATCCACCTCGTTCTGGCGAAAAATGTCTGCAATAATTGTGTCCACTTCCTCGGTAACAGGCAGCGCAGTTCCGTCCTTTGCAACGGTCTTAACTTGAATGACTTCCATCATCTGAGTAAACACGTGTCGTTTGCCCATGGCAGTGAGTTTGCGCTGAGGTCGTCATAAGCGTATGCAACATAAGACAATGTTTGACGCACCTGAAGCTTTTCCATCATGCCAACTTGGCTCAATGGGTTACTGACTTTCCCATGCTCAATTACGGTCCAGCCGTCCTTCATCTTCATCCATACGCTCAGCTCCCACGCATCTCTAGATATCAGACCCTTCTTCTCCGCCTCGTACGCAACCGCCATCGCCCGGAAGTCCACAATCCACTCATCCCAAGGCATGCCCCATGTTGGCTGTTTGAATTCCTCGGGATCAACGGCACGACGCAGAATATCATTCATGTATGAATCCCTTTGGTCCGGAGGTTGAGAAACGATATTTGCAACAGTTGCTGAACTAGGCTTTCGGAAGATAATTTCAGATTTTGGGAACCCATGATAGTATCGTAACTTCACGACGGAGATGAAGTTGCTGATTAAGGGCAGTAACACAGACAGCAAAAATATGTCGAGGCACAATTGACCTGCTAATGGCCAGTTCACCGCAGGAGGAGGGGCCTTGACTATTGGTGATATTTTCCCAAGGATGAACAGGATGCCGTAGCGGTACAGAGCGCCATATATGCGTTTGCTAAGCAGGAGAGACCACGCAAGATTGGCACCCAGCATGATGAGGAAGTGCTTCCTGCGATGGAAATTTAAGTGATCTCATCTTCGAGCCCTAAGGTGCGACTTACTTTCGGCTTGACACCCCAGTGGTATCAAGATGGCTAACGAATATCTCTGTGTCAGAAGCATATTCAGATAGAAATGCGGCAACTGGGCTACCGTCGGGGACTCGATGAGCAGCTGGCATCGATTAAAAACCTCGATCTTGTAGGTGATTAAACAACGTATGTGCAGTGCGTGAGCGTCTACGCTGCAGTGGGAAAACGGAATTAGGTAAGCATATGTCGCTGCAAGTGCGAACTATGGCACATGGACCGTAGACGGATACGATTTCGTCGTCAAACTTCAGTACTTCAGCTACGGATTCACGCCCCATGGCACAGAATCTGCGAAATACAATGCTCGTGCAAATGAAAGTATAGTGCCGTTGATTCTTTCCTCGAGTCCAAAATGGATGTGAGATTCCCACGCATTCTTTCCCACGCGTACACCTTATAACATTCGTGACGAAAATATTTTGATTTTCATCCTTCCACAATCAAAAACGCCAATGACGAGAAATGACGGTGCAGAGAGTTGAGTCGGACCCTATGCAGGGTTCGCATTGACATCGCCCGTTCGGCACCACTCTCCTTGTTACATTTGTAAAGGGACGGGCTTTCACAACTCTGATGGCGGCTTTTGATTGTCAATTTGTGGGTCATTCTGATAACTGATTCAAGACTTCAGTTGGTATTTACTATACATTCAACAACTCCAATAAGTACTCGTTATACGTGTTAACAATCTCGTCCTCTACCAGTGCTTCTTGTGTGTTGGGCACTGATAACCGTTCGGTTCCTTGAACAGATATAGCTGATGATACTCTTCAGCATCATACCACTGCCCAGCTTCTTCAATTTCCGTCACGATCGTTTGGCCCTTGAAATGTTCCTCTTGTACCTTCCGGGTAACATCCTCCGCTATCTTTCTCTGTTCAGGTGAATGTGTGAAAATTGCAGAGCGATACTCTGCTCAATGATTAGGACATTAAACATGATAATATCAGGGGCACAAGCATACGAGTACCCGCATCACCGCCTTGCCTGTTCAGCGTGGTCGGGTCATGAGTGCGGTAGAAAAACTCTGATGCGACAGATCAGGCTATGTGATAGAACTAGAACTGCGACTCACCGACAAGCTCTCCGTATTGGATTGTGGAAGGATCGAATTCAATTCTCAAGGCCTCAGCATGATTGGTTGTCCCAGTGCACACTTCTCTGTATGTCGGATTCTGAGCTTTCTCCAACCCGCCAGTGTATCCGACGCTCGTCTTGAGGATACCCTTATTCTGCGAAGGAGGATACTCTTTCAGAAATATGTGTTCGACACCCCAGAAACACCCCGCAGCGAATGTAGCAATCTCGCTTTGAGTATGAGCGCCTGTATTAACGAAGATTCGCGGTTGAGTCCACACATTCCAAAGCACAATACTTGCCTGAAGACAAGGCAGCACGATAATGAGACGTATCGATTGCATGTGACATTGCAGGCGTCGCGAAAGAAAACAAGGCAGTGCGGATGTGATTAAGGCGACTAAGCATCTAATTGACTCGGGAGACTACGAGCAATTGGTGGGAAGCACCGTGACATGTACCAGTTGTATTCGTCATTCGGTGCCACATCATGATGATTGACTGACTAATAGGTCTGCGAGGGCACGCTCGGCGTTCCCCGAAGGCTTCCTGCCGTGTGCATGAACCGCCATGAAGCTGAGCTTCGATGCGGAATGTAGAGCGTTGAACTAAACGCCTATAATTGTGCAAATTTTGCGACCTCATGTGAATTTGCTTGGGGAGGGTATTCCTGATTCATCAGTGAACATGCTGACAGACCAGACCATGTCCTGACTCTAGTCCTACATAACATCTATCCGCAATAAACACCGCCAGGACATCCGACGGGTGTCCCATATGTTGCACCAGATATGCCCGAAATTGTGAAGATTGCATTCACGATTCCACCAAGCCCTTCTCCTGCAATAAAACCCGCTGCTACAGCAAAGCAATACATCTGGTAGTTGTTGAAGAACCTGTGCGAGATGTCAGACGAAGCTATTAGTGTATCTAAATTCATGGGACACACATTCTTCTCCAAAAGAACGCAAGAGTCGAACCAGAAAACATTGCCAGAGGATACGTGCAGACATCTGCAAAGTAAGCAAGACGGCAAATCACTAACACGCAAATCACATACTCATTATGAACCCAATTCCAATAGCATTAAAGTTGCTTTGTTTCTACGTCAGATGAAGCAAGGACACGATGGAAAATCACTCACGGTATGAAGTCGTGATATTTCGGAGGAACCACGGTATACTTCGCCACGACAGAGATGATGGCTGTCAATCCAAGTGCAATGGCAGTATATCCAGAAGACGGTGGAATGGGCAACGTGCTCGAAGACACAGCAACAGCTACTGCACGCCATGACTGCACATCAGGCGTGGGGAAGGCGCATGTCGTATAGCTCAAATCGTTGATGCACGGGTAAGCGGTGGAAAAAACGACATAGAGACCAGAAGCCATGAAAATCGATACTATAGCTCCGCAGAGTTGAGCAACAAAAACAGCCTTGGGGGACGCGCGGAGGAGGTGTGTCGCTTTGAGATCACCAATCATGTCCCCAGCTAAATCGCATGTCACAAAATTTCAAGGTTTTGATAATAAAACTGGGATACCTTGTTCCGCAGCACCTGTTTGATTCATGATATTCTAGCACCCATGATGCCTTACGATTAATTTACTTACCTAGTGTCAACATTCCAGAGAGCAAGTTTAGGAGCTCGCCTCGTTTGACGGCGTAGTTCTGACCCCTTCCTAGTCCTCCGAAAATGAGCTGTGAGGCATTACCTGTCAATAATGTTAGCGTCTTTGAACAAATTGACCATTCAACAGAGTCACCGATGGATGTGACGGGATTAATGTTCGTCCGACCAGCGCTTTCACAGCCAATGAAACTGAACAAAAAAGAGAACAGAATCGCTGTATAATGTAAGGGAAGCATCAGCTTCTCCTTGCAAACGATCTAACACGTCGATGACACACCAAGGATAGTAACACCGACGTTCTGTCCGAACTGAACGCCCATTACGACACATGTAACGATCGTACTGAGGACGAGCACAGAACCCCAAGCCCAGAAAGGTACGCGTTCGTGTTCAGGTACAGGATCCACGACATCGTCCACTACATCGTCTTTTGAAAACCGTTGCAGGAGCATTCCGCAAGCGGAGCGCATTGCGGCGTACAAAGACCTCCAATTACATGCTACTTCTGCGAAACTTGCGCAGAGAAGCATTAGTGTGCCAGGCCAGATCAGCCAGTATCTCGGAGATGGCTCATGGATCGGATCTTGAAGAGTCCTGCTAACAATGAAATTCTCATACAGAGGAAACGACAAACAACCCACATTCCCATATAATTCATGTATCCAGGTATAGACTTGTTTGCAACGGTCCCAAAAGCCTGTCATGGGTGGTTTATTAGTGTCAGTATGTAACGATACGTGAAGAGTCTTGGACGGACTATTCCTTTGGCAACAATTATGGGACCCAAAACAGCCCAAGCGAGGAAACTCTACACATCGTAACGTATTAGCCACGTATACAGTCACAGTAACAACACGTACTCCACCGAGGAAGCTATATGAGGCATTGATACCTGTGAGCATCCCAACGCCAATGAATGCGGGGGTCCACTCCCAAATCCATCCCTTTCGCTGATCATCAGAACAACATTCCTATAATGGATTATATGCTCACCCAGCTCTCAGCGTTGATCGCTGAACTCCACCCGATTCTATTCAGAGCGTAGAAAACGTGCCAATCCCAAAGTAATCCTGGAGCATACTCGCTGATCACCCGTAAAAGAATGGCAAAGGTGAAAGCGCAGAGCAGCGCCTTGGTTTTCTTCCTTGCTGTCACTTCTGCATTCTTGCCCACGTGCAAAGATTGGATCGTGTACGCAGCAGCCACGCCGGAGGGGAATACGAGCTTTAACTTCAAAATATAAAATTTCCTCAGCGGTTGAGTGAAGCTCAAACCAAAGAAAGCGCAACAAATCGTGAAAGTGATTAGTCTGCCGATGTCGTCTTTGGGATGGACGCTCAATAGCCCAAGTTGGTACGCGGCAGGAAAACCCGAGGTAAAGAGCAATCCCAGGCTTCCCGCTGACGTAGCGGCGGATTGACAAACATTGTTTTCTTTAGGCCCAAAATAGCCCCCGCCCAGAAAAGTCGGTGCACTTCTAGAGAGTGGTTTCAAGATCGCAAAGCCAATGATTGAGCCGAACAACGACGCCCCAAATGTCCACCCTGTCTGCATGAAAGGATGAGTGCATGGATGAATAAATATCTTGAATATCGGAGGGATAGCTGACTTTAAGACCCAGGTAGATGTTGCTGGCTGCGATAATGCCTCCCAAAATGCAGCCAACTAGTACGGCTCGAACAGTCAGTTGTTGGTCCTCAACAGGGGCATCTAGAGACACCGGAAATGGATCATCTGTGTTGATGGATCGCACGTGTGGTTCCAGCCCTTCAGAGCTACCAGACACGGAGGCAATGTCCGTGGCGATGACGCACTTCTCCTTCTCCAAGTGAGATGATAAGGACTGCACATAGCCTATTTGGTCCTGGTCCTGAGAAGCTGCAGTCGCCATCCTCAAATCACTATGCAGACTTGGACTTGAGGTGAAGACACCACTGCTCAAAGAGGTGACATATATATACTATCGTCAACTCGCCCAAGCCGATGTGCTTGAGGGGCAAGACACGATGTCAAGCTTATCATGGAGAGATACTCCAGTGATAAGCAGTATAATTGGAACAACGGGTGTCAGCCGCGGAAGCCCACTGATTATCTCTTCTCCGTGGCCCCGTGACTAATTGACAGCATGAGATCAAAAAGTGCGCATGCTCACCTGCTGCGGTGGTCTCAGATAGTTATGTCAGCCAAAACCGCTGAGCTTGCAATTGAGATATAGCACGACCAACACGTGAAATGAAATGAACCCCGTCTAAGAAATCATGCAGTGAACGAATATTCATAAAATTCGTAACCCAGCGTCAAAATTACATACTAGTACAATGCCACCAACAAGTAGGAGAACTGGTGCCTAACCGCAATATAACCCCCCCGGACAGCCAACTGTCGTCCCGTATACAGCGCCAGAAACTCCTGCAATCGTCAGCACTGCATTCACGATACCGCCAAGGCCTTCCCCAGCAATGAATCCGGCAGCTATAGCGAAGCAGTACATCTCATAGTGCTTGAAGAACCTAAATAGCCTGTGAACTTATCAAAATGTAGTTGGGAGAGATACTTACATTCTGCGCCAGAAGAAAGCGATCGTAGAGCCGAAGAACATAGCCAAGGGATACGTGCATATATCTTTGAGGGTGATAGCATTAGAAGTATTCAATGGCTTCGAAGTGTTCCTCACTCATGATGAAACCGATGCCGATGGCATTGAAGTTCCTGCACGTCCAATTTGTCAGACTTCGTTTTGAGGTAAGATACCAAGAAACCTACGGAACCCAAATATGATATTTCGGCGGGACAACAGTATGCTTCGCGACAACCGAAATCACAGACGCGATGCCCAATCCTATCGCTGTATACCCTGATGACGGTGGGATAGGAAGGGTCGACGATGAGACCGCAACCGCAACTGCCTGTTGAATTGGTCAATGAAATGCAATGAAAGGTAGTTTAATGTATAAGAACCCACCCTCCAAGATTGCACATCAGGTGTCGGGAAACTACAAGTAGTGTAGGAGAGATCATTGATGCATGGATATGCAGTCGAGAAAACGACGTAGACACCAGCGGCCATGAAGATGGACACGATGGCGCCGGTCAGCTGACCGCAAAAGACAGCTTTGGGGGACGCTCTGAGAAGATGGGTCGTTTTGAGATCACCGATCATATCAGCGGCTACGTCACAGATGAGCATTTGTGAGCAGCTCAAAATATGATCTACGGACCTTGCTCAGCAGCACCTAGGGATGACGTGTGAGTGAGCAGCAGTGGTTCAGAGAATCATGATACATACCCAAAGCAAGCATTCCTGATAACGAATTCAACAGCTCGCCTCTCTTGACCGAGTATCCTTGCCCTTTGCCAATACCACCAAAAATTAGTTGAGAAGCATTACCTATTGAGATACTTGTCAGTATAGAATCCCAGATTCCCAGAGGCACTCACCAATGGATGTCACAGGATTAATGTTAGTGCGGCCAGCACTCTCACATCCGATGAAGCTAAACAAGAATGCAAAGATAATGGCTGGATTCTAACGTTCAAGCACTGATCATCATGAAGGAGTCGTGTCTCACCGAGAATTGTAATACCGACGTTCTGGCCATACTGGACACCCATGACAATACATGTGACCACGATGCTAGCGGCGAGCACACCGCCCCAGAGCAAGAATGGAACCCGTTCCTCAGGTGGTACAGGATCTACGATCTCTTCTACATTGTTCTTTTCGTAGGAATCTCCATTGAAACGTTCCGTGAGTGTACCTATCGCAATGCGCGCGGCGGAATAGATGGACTTCCAGTTGCAGGCGACTTCGGTGAAACTCGTGCAAAGTAGCATGAGTGTGCCGGGCCAGACCTGCACACCATGAGCGCAATGGATCAACAGTCTTTGTATGATAGTCTCTTACCAGCCAGTATCGTGGCGACGGATGGTTAATGGGATCAGTCAGAGACCTCCAGACGACTGATTCAACTGAGATGAACTTGAACAAGGCTAAATATCACGCACATGGATACATAATTCATCTGCCCAGGGATGGATGTAACCGCTGGAATACCGAAAGCCTGTGATCCTGTCAGATACGCCGATGAGTAACAGGTTCTGTGCATACCTTTCCCGTGTGAACAATAACGGGTCCGATAATAGCCCATGCAAGAAAGCTCTGCAGAGGTTATATAGAATATGCATGCAGAATATAACACGAACTCACACCACCCAAGAAACTGTATGATGAGTTGATCCCTGTGAGCATCCCAGCACCAATGAATGCCGGTGTCCATTCCCAAATCCACCCCTGCTATATTTAGAAGACACGTATATCTCGTGCAAGAGCACAGACTGACCCAACTTTCTGCGGCAATGATGTATTGCCACCCCAGTCGATTGAGCGCATAGAAAATATGCCAGTCCCAAAGAAGCCCAGGAGCGTATTCGCTAACGACGCGTAAAGTGATCGCAAAACAGAAAGAGATCATCAATGCTTTGGTCTTTTTCTTAGCATCCGCTGCAGCGGTTTTGCCCACATGGAGCGAGCGAATCGTGTACGCTGCGGCAACACCGGAAGGAAACACAAGCTTTAGCTTCAAAATATAAAACTTCCGGAGCGGGATGGAAAACGCTAGGCCAAAGAAAGCGCAGCAAATAGTGAACGTGAATAGTCGACCGATATCATCTCGAGGACTTGCACTGAGAAGACCAAGCTGGTACGCAGCGGGAAAGCCAGAGGTAAAAAGCAATCCAAGACTACCAGCAGCAGACGCTGTAGATTGGCACACATTATTTTCCTTGGGACCAAAATAGCCACCTCCAAGCCAGCGCGGTGCTGCAGTAGAAAAGGGCTTGAGGATAGAAAAACCTGCGAATCAATGGTAAGTGACATTTGTGCCGTACCATATGAACAACCAAACCAAATATTGATCCGAATAGTGATGCTCCGAACGTCCACCCTGTCTGCATACAGGTTCAGAATTTGAAGTTTTCGCAAAGATATCCACAGACCTTCAAACCTAAATAAACGTTGCTTGCGGAGATAACTGCCCCGAGTAGGCAGCCGACAAGTAGAGCCCTGATGGTCAATTGTCTCTCTTCCACAGGAGCGTTGGGATCGAGGGGGAAAGGATCGTCAGTATTAATGACGCGGCCACCAGAAACGGACTCTCCACTATCACTGTTATCATCATGAGAGTTGCGCTCGACTGTGGATATGTCATCGCCAGCAGTTGATGACGAGTATTTCTCCTTCATGATGGAGATACCGCTCTCGTGGATGCCGTTGGAGGTCATGCCGTACAGAGACGATGTTGGATCATGCTGATCCGAGCTTTTATGAAAATTCTTATCTGGCATGATATTTTAAAAAGTCAGGTGCTTCTCCATCCTTGTGCATGTCATTGTCAAAGAAAGCGTGACACGATAAGTCAAAATGATGGATGCGGGTTGAAGGCTCAAGGTTAACAACCTAGACGAGACAAATCGCTCGAAAAAAGTATTGGGCTGTCCCGCCATCTCGACAAACGCAGGATATACAACACCGCGAAGTAAGTGCAGGATGTCTTGACTGCAGTCTTGCAAAGTAAAAGATCGCGAGCCGTGCGACATCTTGCGATCAGTTCGCCCACATGGTCGATAAGGCTATTTTTGTTTCACCTGAAATGATAGACGTGCATCCACGGCCTAGACCCACCATATAAAACGTAGTTCTGAATAGCAGTGAAATTAAAGCCTATCAGCACGAATAAAAAAGGGTAGGAAAAGCGCTCACTGTTAGTCTGTACATGCGTCGACTGGCGTCCGAGAGATCAATTTGATACCATGATGTGTCAGATCCTTAAAATTGTATTTCCCATACTTCAAGCTCTTGGTGACCGCCACAGCAAGTGCGCAGTTTTAATATGAAGAAACAGCAACATTAGTGAGTGTGGCAGCTTCAAGATGGAGGTATCATGCCGCGGTATTAACCAAGTTGTCGGTCGTCGGAGTCAATGGCCAACAAACAGCCTCTCAGTGAAGCATTATAGATTCTAAGTGTCGCAGCATATAGGCCGAGGATTGGCATGAGTTGGTTAATTTAACACTTGTAGTAGTCGGTAGTATAACCTCTGGGTGGAAGGGTACTCGGGCTGACTAATACGCCAAATGCAGCCAGTTGAAGCGGCGCCTTAAGGCATCAACCCGGAATTTCGCGAGGTTGTTCTTTCGTGTAAAGTCTAACTGGAAAGTTGGTCGCGTCCATGTCTGTGACATCGTTTTTCTCGTCTTTCCTCAACACTGTGCACGGAGATGCACCGGAGGAGAAGCAACCAGAGAACAAAATTATAGAGGAGGAAGTTGCTGAGGCGGGGGAACCATCGAAAGAATCTGAGGAAGAAGAGGAAGTGGAAGCTGAGGACGTATGTCTCCATTCCGGACACGAATGTCGCCTTCTCTTGTTAATACTCCTGTCTATAGGTCCACCCTATCATCATGGAGGAGTGCAAAAACTCAGCAGCATGCGCTTCTCTAACGAGACATTTCGAGCACTGCCAAGAGAAGGTGCAATCTGGACAAGGCTTTAAAGGCGAGGACTGTGTGGAGGAATTGTGAGTTGGTATCTGAATGTTAACCTTGCATAACGCTCATATACTGTGGTTATAGATGTAGGTCACCTATACCGTTATCTACATGGCATTCATACTGATTTTTCCTATTCCGACTATTTCATATGTAGTTCAGTGAGTCGCCATTTCTCCTCTCCTTGACATCTTCGTTGACGGCATGATATACAGCATGATGCACTGTGCCGACGTATGTATATTCTGTCCTCACGGTGAGAGTTCTCGCTTAACATCCTACTTAGGCTTGTGCTGCACCAAAATTGTTCTCCAAGCTCAAGTAGACGCCAGAGTTGATACTGCAGTGCGTCTTTCTCTTCAATTTCTTTTTAGTTTTTTTATTCATTTACCCCCTATAGTTACAATACACGCTATCGTTCTTGAGGAGCAATACCATTTGTCTCTCCTGTCGTCCATATCCTACTAAGGATCATTTTGATCGGTAAATACACCAACATCATTATTTCTCGACGTCATCGCCGTCGGGCTGTGCTTCCGTCTCAACTGTGCACTGCTATGCGGTCTTGGCTCCACTTATACAGTTCGAGATTAAGTTGCCTGTAATTATGTCCAAGGTGGTAACTTTAAGTTGCTTTGGAAACTTGTATATTGCAAGTTGCAAAGTTGTCCTGAATGACATCTCTGATCAGTGTTGTACTCACCAATGTCTGGATCTGCACCACGTCACATACTTACGCGTGCGAGTCTTCTAGGTATAGGTTTTTTTGACAAAGAGTAAGCTCACTGGCACGATCGAATCAGTCTAGGCAAACCTAACTTCGAACTTTGTCCACATGCACTCCGGTGCCCAAGCGCTCACATCCGATTCCTAAAGGAATATGTCCGAAAATGAACGAATCGCATGTATGTTGTATGATCTAGATGGTGATCGATGCAATTTATCGGTGTGCAGTTTGTTTCAAAGTTCCGAATTCTTTACTACGTACTATAGGAGGGGTCATTCTCCATCAAATCTTAATCCTGGGTAGAACAGTCCTGCATCATACCTCCCCCCTTTCCCTCCTTGTCTGAGCGTCTGATATGATCGACTCCATAGTCAATACGGGACGACTGTCTTACTTTTATATGGTCTGGTTAGGGGAAACTAAACCAGCTCCGCATACTTCTCCCCTACTGGTGTTTCCCAGACGACTCAGTTTGTTATCCTAGTCGACCTCGTCGTAATTGATAGCCGTACCGAGCTCCTCGCGCTTTTTGTCTGGTGTAAAAGGTACGATGCGTGAATGAATAAGTGACAGATAACTCATATCCCACCTTCAGTAACAATAGCGCCAGTGCCTGTAATACCATGCCTAGCATATAGCATGAGATCGGTCTCAAGCCCGTCGCGCTTCTTGCCCTCTTCTAGGAGATCACGTTGAAAGTTCGCGTCAAGTTCATCTCGCTCGACTAGTTGTGCATTGTGGCATCTGAGTGAATATGATACTGCTGATGATTATGAATACTCACAAGATCGTTTCGAGATAGCTCCTGGCGTGGGTGACGCTGCAGCAAGAATGACGAGAGATATAAGTGCGGTCAGGAGTACGGAACACTGCATGTTGTAGGGATAGGAGGAGTGACTATTCGTCGATGCATTCCACCGAAAATCCAAGGGCCATTTATACATTCTCGCAGGTTAGCTCAACTTTAGCATCTTCCACAAACGATGATTGCACATATCTTGATCGTGGCCAGCGGACGTCTGAGTCAGCTAGAGTTTGTCGAGTGTGGCACGGCCACGATACAGCCTTAACATGGGACCGAGACCCAGTGACCAATAAACAGATTCGAGAAAACAGCCATGATGAATTGCGTGGCAATTACCCGGTGACTGATACCTGCAGGAGCCTCGTCATGATGCATTCACAGTTGATCAACGGCGTTTGGTATACGTATGTGAGGAACCGCCACGTCGTAACCGGGTTATGCCATGGATAAACATTCAAACATGCTACGTGACCTGTCATGGTTGCTATCATTTCTTGCAATCATCAGTGCAATTTAATTTTGCCAATCTACAATGGAGGGGTGAATCGTGTTGGCCAATGGTTAAGTACTTTAAGTCTCCACACTACTGCTGGACATGACGTGGGGGCAGCCTATTCATAAGTTTCCGAGTAAGATATTTGAAATGGCGGCGGCATGCCAGCGAGGGATGTTTGAAAATCCTACATAGGAGCACCATATGATCGAGTAGCAGTGATTTGCACCAGTCACGCGATCGTGTCGTTCTACTGCAAACTCACATCATGGTCTAGCGGAAACTTTCGTGATGAAGTTACCGTGACAAGCTAAATCTTGCTCAAACTGTTTACTTTTGTTGCGTGCCCTTGTTACCCCTGTATTAGGAGCCATCATGGCACGATATACTGAGGGTTTGTGACTGCCAACAAGTCTATTTGACTGTCCCGGAAAATGTATTATATACATAAGTCGCCTTGTAGTCCTTCAGTGTCTGGGAAGCGTTTCTGCTGCATCATCTTCAGGCTTGTCTTCTGGCCTAGATATGCAAGCCTTTTTGACATTCTGGATCACATCGGTCTACATCCCACTCGTTTTATAAACTCATAATGTGACAGTTCGGCCAAGGCACAAACAAACACCCTCCCAAGGTACTCCTGAACAAATGCAGCGAGAAAGCAACAAGTAGTATGATATTCCCCATGTGTCATAACGTGAGAGGGTGAGGTCTAGTTCGGGGGAGGTCAACGGTATCTTCGAAGCGAGTAACCTCGGATTCATCGATATGGACAGCGTGTTCGACAGACCAATCCATGATTTTTTCAAAGTTCCTGCATCGATGACGGGTGTTGAAGTTGGGGTAAGGGACCGCGTGTCCCTGCACCCAGTACCATGTGATCATCGTCACGTCGGCATTGCACATGATATTCTGCCTTATCATCTCGATGCAGTGATCTGGACCGTAACGGTATTCCATAAGCAATAATGCCTTAAGGCAGAAACAATATTCACCAAGATGCAGACGGATTATTTCTGGAGTGGCTTGGAACGAACGATCTGTGGAATTGTAATACTCCCACCAAGAGGCTTTGCGAAGCAAGTTCTACACAAGTGTGAGCCAAGGAGGAACATATTTCTGGTGTAGTAAAGCTTACCACACAATGCATTTGGTGAGCGGATTCCAAAGAGACCATGAAATCTCCACCAATTTTGTCCGGATACCTGACTTTCGAACGCAAATCTGTTGTACCTGCTTTGAGCATCTCCTCACGTGTCATTCGGGTTGGTCCCACTGAGTTCCAAGAAGGTGAACAATTGGTAACCAGCATAACGAGATCCACGACGCACCATTACGAGATATTCTGTCCCAAGCAGCATCAATTTCTGGGGAAGGGGGGCCACGATAGATAGAAGGAAAGTCGAGGGTTCCGTTAAACCTTACTGTCACGGGTTCGACAGCAACACTTGCTGGAGCTGCGGTGGATCAGTAACTATACAGTTCGGTGAGGCCTGACCACTCACAATATATACTAGGAATGTCGTTGCGCAGGTGAGTCGAAGGCGTACGCATCCATAACATGAAAGAGAGAATCGTTGTGCAAATGAGTATGCCATGGGTCAACCACAGGCGAAGGATACGCGATTCGGAACGAGGTTCTGCACCGAACCTTTCTGTATCAACAGATAGTTTTTTGTCGTCATCGACAGTATCAATAAGAGAGTACTGTGAGAAATATCTGACCATGATTTTTGGGTAAAGCGACTCTGTTTATCACCGAATGCGAGGGAGCAGGGACAGCCGGGGTCTAGGTCTAAGAGCCTTTAAATTAGTGTGGGTGGGGACTATCGAAAATACGCTGCACCTGTCATAGATGCAGCTGACCTTGATCATTGCATACGTAGCGTGCATTATCATATGGATGTCGATGAATCATGATGGATTAATCACCAGTCTAGAAAAAGCACATATTGCACACGTGTGCTAGCAGATTCAAAAAAAAGGTGGCTACTAGAAGCAGAATAAATCAGGGATTTAGCCACTCTGAGGCCCAAATCTAGATTCTGGGGTTTGTGAGGAGATAGATGATGCGTTGCGTTCTAGGGCATGTTGGAGAAGGTGTCTTTCCCTTTGGTACTGTGAACGTTCGATTAGGAAGTGATGAACCGTTTCTTCGATTTTGGGGCAGTGAGGGCACTGGGGGTGCTCGGACGTGTTGATGCGGTGGGGATGGCGGTTGAGTGGGATGTGTTGGGATCTGAGGCTCATTGATAGATCTGGCGGCCCTGAGACGTTTGGTCCTTGGGGAAGGAGACGGTGACTTCTGGTCTATTAGTCTTTGAAAGCAGTCGTGTCTGGCCCGACAGTCTGGGAGACTTAACCCACATTCTCATCCATCGTAGGACCTAAGTACGTTTCTTGACGATGGGCTTGCTTCAACGCGGAGATGCTAAGTGGGAGAGTGCCATGTCGGAGGTATTGGGATAAATCTGTGCGTTCGCTGTTATTCATTCTACTTGGTGGTGCTAATTTGGCCTCAAGTCGAGTCTTTGTCTTTGTCTGCTGACTAATTCACGAGATGCTCACTGCTACATGCTGGACACTTACGAATTCTATGCATTCCATGATTGCGCAACTCATCGTGGTTTTGCAACATTCTGATGGTAATCAATGATCTTCACAAATGTTGACGTGGACGCTCTCAATTATTTGAAACGGTTGATTCCAATAGCAACCCAAAGGAGATGAATATCGGAGTCACTCTCAGGTTGCCACCGAGACTACATAAATTAACGGGCCAATTGTGGGCGCTAGCCACCCAAGAACCTTGTTTCAAGTATCTACATACTACACAGTGCACCTGGCCTATCGGTGTTGCTGAATGTCGGCATAGCCGGAAGTACGAGTCCATTACATATTAATTTATTTGACCTACAGATCTGAGAAGCTGCACGGCCCATTGGTGGTGAATTTGCGCGCCGGAATGATAAATGGAATGGGGTAGATATGCCAGCAGTAATAGTGAGTCATCATATCCGAGAGCTGAGAGCTGAGAAAGGATCTGGGAGATTCGATCACCCTGCTCCATTTTCTGTCTTACTGCGACGACTCAGAAAGATTGCACCAGGTCTTGGAGGGTCTTGGGTGCCAATTCAGGCCTCATCAAATTTCTCGAGCGCTGTCACAGCTTCTAGGATGAACAAAAGCAAGCATTTCTTCGCAGGTGCTTCAACCTCCTTGCTGTCTGGTTCACACTTGACTCGTTAACTACACATTCATATTTTCTTGCGCAGCTCATGCGTAAGGAATACTATTCTCGGTATTCTCCTTTCGATGAGGTTAATGATGACGGTATCAATCTCCTTGGTAGTGGTATAGTAACTAGTCTTCCACGGAAATCTCGCTTCCTTCACCTATGGCCATGGCTAAGCCACGGTATGCTGATGTCTTTAACTTTGGTGTTTCTCGCACTATGGGCACGGGCGCCTTCGATGGATGATGTTGTTCTGTTCTGTAGGTGGACAGTAACTCGATTCAGCGCACAAGACCTTACTTACCCGTCACAGCTCCAGCAAACGAGGCAGTTGAATCTATCGGCATCGTAAAATTCAACGGAAGTTTTCGTTCTCCTTCTATTTATCGTGGCAGCCCATCCCCAGAGCTTGACGCCGCTTGGGACAAGATATCTCTTAATGGTTGCACCTTGTGCTTTGCTTCCATCATAGGCAATTGCTGATGGGAAGCATTTTACAGTGCGTCCAATTCGGATGACGCTTGAGCAACTGCTCAGAACAGGGGAGAAACCTTCTCCTGCCATGGTTAGGTATCCGGATGAATACGGTGGAGGTTACATGGCGACAATAGAAGTCATTCACCAGCTCCATTGCTTAGTCAGTTGCAAAACACGGAGTGGTCGATCTCTACTCAATCTTTGTAGAACATGCTTCGCAGAGCCAGTCAGGGTGACCATCACTATCATCATGGGAACGTGCACGGATCACCTGAAGAATTTCGTATTCAGCTCGGTAGGTATATTGTTTCTTGCTCTGCCGCCCCCAACCTACTTATGTCCCACCTTAGACCACTGCATTGAGATGCTCAGGCAGTTGACTATGTGCAGTAGTGATGTGACCATGATAACACATGATTGGGTGGAGGGAAAGACAAAACCATTCGCTGATTTCGATGTTCCTCACCAATGTCGAAATTTTGAGAAGATCTTGAATTGGGTCGATGAGCATCGTGTTTTTGTTCCTAAATCCAAGATGGTCCGCTTGAACGATAGCGTGAACCTGCCTTCCCCTCCTTGATGGTATTCTTGATATATTCTCTCCTTATAAAACTATGATAGTAGATGTATTCACAGAAGCGTTCAATATACAGTTTTGTTTCTACCCCAGGATACTCGTATTTACGGCGGCTGGAGTGTGGATACTATTTAGCAATTGCCTTACGCCATCGAGTTTCGACTTTGCGCTAAGCACCAAATTGTTCAAGACGCACCAGCAATATGACAATTTTAACAAGCTCCCAAACCTCCCAAAATATTTGGGAAGACATCTTGTTGGCAACAGCACAAGTACTATTCGTTTGCATCATGGTACGCCAAATGAATAGGCATGGTGAGCGCTCGACCGTCATAGTTTGAAGCAAGTAACGAGTCCAATTTGTTGATATGAACAGCGGCATGCTTGTATACTGGAAAATTGAAACGACACTCGAAAGTCACTGACATGATCTAATAGGGACTGGACCGAGCATTAGCTCGGAGCCGCTCGGGAGGCGGGATACTTTCTTACGAATTCGATCATATCGAACGACCGGGTAGTAAGGTTTGACTGGCATACAAAAAGAACTTTGTTCGATTGAAAGGAACTATGGAATGTGGTCTACGGTGCGAATTTTTACAGAAAGTGGTGGGCGGGTATAAAGAAGTTCAGAACTACTGTAGGTGCGAGCCACAAGTGCATATCTCACAAATTTTGGAATTTATTTTGCAGGATTTGGGCCAACTTCGGGGCGTTGGCAGGTACTGGGTGGTACAACAACCTCACGAATGGTATGTCCTCGAAGCCTGTTGCCAATGAAGCAAACGTGGACATGCTCTCTAGCCTCGTTCGATCAGGAACACTTGTGAGACGGTCAGCAGCGTAATCTTGGTTTGTCGGATGATGGGGACGGAAAAACAACGTGACGTCACGAACGGAACAGATGTTATTTAGTAAAGGGTGGACGTTGACCTATGTCAGAGAAAGGTACTTATTCGTCTCTATCTCTTTTTGTCCTCATTTTCCTAATTTCTTGTCTTCGTTGTCCTACTCGTCAAGCTCGCGGTCTTCGCGCACAGCATTTTTAACAGGAAGATCGCAATATTATACTATAGTCTCCCATCCTGTTTGGAGCCGATTTACTTCGGAATGTTAATAGGGAACTACACACTTGCTGATGAGCCTATTACTCGCCAAGGCGTCGGCCGCTATTCGGGTGGCCTCCTTGAGAAGCCGAATTCAGCTGCTCCGTGATACGTCTCAAACAGCAAGTTTAGTTTAGTCACATTCTATAGAATGATCTGATTAAACGTTTCGTTATCCGTGCGTCCATATGAATGATTTAATGGGCGCAAGGGCCTAGCTCACTTATAGGCCCGTTTCCCATGACAGATTCAGGCTTCGGATTGATCATAGCGCTAATATTCGATCGAGAAGTGCTCTAGTCATCACACATTTACCTGGTGCCCAGAATATCTAGCGCCCAGCAGATGCATAATAAGTTCTGACTCGGAAATCCCATGCGGAACTTCCTCGACCATGCCCCCCTTTGCAACAGAGCCGGTGCTTACCACTGATGCACCTTGTCCAAGCCCTACGACCACAATCATCCCTACATACAAATACACATGCCCGTACTCCAAACACAAAGAGGGCAGAAATTTAGTAGTTTGTATTGATGGATCATCGAACCGGTTTGGACTGAAGGTGTGTATGTACCTGATCAAGTTTCTTTGGCTAACGACTGTGCAGAACACCAATGTCGTCGAACTCTACAGCCAACTTGTGAAGTCTGAAGCCCAACTCACTTACTACAACAGCGGAGTGGGCACGCACGCTCGGCCAACGTGGCGGTCTCTCACATATGTCCATTATTGGCTGAGCAATAAGGTGGATTTGCTTATAGCTTGGTACGTAAGGAGGTTGAACTCGATGTAGCATTATTAAGCAATGGATTAGGAATCTCGAAAGAGTGATACTGGCAGCCTATCGATGGATATCAGAAAACTATCAGGATGGTGATAGGATTTACCTTTTCGGTAGGTTCTCGTGCCAGACGCAATGATATTTTGGATCATATCTTGTCATAGGCTTTTCCAGGGGTGCTTACCAGGCCCGAGCAATTGCTGGAATGATACATCGCGTGAGTCATCAGCAGGTTTAATTATGCTACAAAGCACTTGGAAGCACTCTGTAGCACTCCGTAATGAATTACGTTTCCCTGATGGTCGTCTGGGTTGGCGTGCTACCTCAAAATGGTCGTTGACTTTTTTGCTCTAGGTCGGCTTGATTCTTCCCGGCAACAACGAGCAAATACCATTGTAAGCATAGTTCGTCTCGCGTCATCGCTTCCTTCTAAACTTGGTGACACTTAGCGCCTTCGAGCTATACTCGAAAATAGATGAAAAGGCTTCCAAGGGAAAACATTCTCAGCACAAACATGCCTGGGCGAATGAGCTTGCTGAAACGTTCAAGAGCACATTCTGCAGATCACACATTCACATCCATTTCATAGGCGTATGGTAAGACATCAACCTTTGGAACATGGATGATATTTGTTTATCTATTCATATCAAGGGATACTGTTTCTTCGGTTGGCGTTGTGAGGGGGAAGACGCTACCATCGACCACCAACGGCGACCACCATATGTGCTATTTCAGACATGCCCTTGCTTTGGATGAGCGGCGAGTCAAATTCCTTCCCGAGTATATTCATGGTGCAAATACAGAAGGATCTCATTCCGAGCGCATTAAGGAGGTGTGGTTTGCAGGTAGTCACTCGGACGTGTACGTAAAATGCCTTAAAATCTCTGTATCTTTGATTCAACGAGGTCATTTTCAGTGGCGGAGGCAATCGACTCAACGAGAAACTTCAATCAGGTGACATTCCGTTACTATGGATGCGAAAGGAGGCCGTCGAGGCAGGGTTGAGGGTGAAACCCACGGAAGTCGTCTGGAAAATGGACGACCTGCAGAAGAGGACGTTCGAATCACTTCAGAAAACGTGGTGGCTACTCGAATTCGCTCCTGTCAAGCGGGTTGTTTATGGCACTCAAGGTCACACATTTGGGTACGTGCTGTAAGTTTTTCGCTGTGCATCGCTAAATTCATTCGAATCTCTCGAAGGCTCCACCGTGGTACGCCTCGGGAGATCCTCCCAGGACAGAAGATTCACGCTTCTGTCCTTTTCAAAGGCAACTATCGAGCCAAGGCCAAATTCTGGAAGGACTTCGACGTCTGGCCAGAATTGATGTACTGGAATGATCCAGCCAGCCAAGAACGGCTTTCCAAACTGGGCCCACTATGGGAGAAGGATATCTTTGATGCATCAACCGTGCCCTCACTTTTAAGAGATATCCACTTGCATGGAGTGGAATGTTTCGACGCAGTTGACCGACTAGCATTCATGGCTTCATTCGGTGAGTGTTTAATTGCTTTATTGCTTTATTTTCTGAGCACTTTACAGAACAAGGAAGGGCTGCGATTAGAAAATCGGACGGCTGGGAAAGCCAGTTAAATGAGTTAGTCCGTTACAGCGATGATCCGAAAGTACGTGTCAGTGCTACCGTCGCACTAAGCGAACTCTGTAAGTTACGGTGAACTTATTGCACGAGTGTCTTCTCACTCTCTGCAGTGCCCAAACTTGATGCGCAATACTTGGAAAAGGCAGCCGCTGACGTGTTGAAAATGCTAGAGAGCAAGGACGATATCAGTCAGATTCGAGCTTGCAAAGCCCTTCCTGCCCTAGCCAAGCATGCCGCGGTAGGAAACAAGATCTTGAGCGAGACGACATTCCAGCGTGTACTAGACCTTGGAGGGGTCTCCGAAACGGAATCGTTGGTGGTGCAAATTCATGCATCACAGACTTTGTCGTTGCTTGCTCGCCATGGTTCGTAATTGAGTCCACCAGAATGATATTCACTTTGTGACCGGGATATCTTCAGATGTGTATCGACCGGCTGTGACGGAAAAGGCCGCGGAAGGCATCACCGATCTTCTCGGCAGCGAACGTGAGTTTTCGATCTGAACGTGCTTTTACGTTCAAGTTAACATGATCGATCGCAGACGAGGAAATTTTGGTAGCGGCCTTGCGCATACTTGCTGCCCTTGTCCATGATGGTATTTTCAGTTGTTCTTTGAACGCAGGAGTAAGCTTGACAGCCCGTTGCAGAGAGAGTACAAGCTAAGGTCCTAGGTCTAATTCCTGTGCTTATCAAACATTTGAAACAACACGACTTCTACATCTCACCGCCGGTGGGCAATGTTATATGTGCACATGCAAGGCATGGTGAGTTTCATACGTCGCTGTCGCTTGACTGATGTACTCATAGCAAGATTCAGATACATTCCGTGAGCGATTACTCCACCCAGAAAGTGGTTTTCTCGCGCTTTTAGTCAACATGTTGGAACATCGCTTAACTGATATTGAGGATCCTGCCATCCAAATCCTTGGCCAACTTGCGAGCTATGGTACGGCATATGCACTTACACTCATGTAGCGCCTGACTAGCAGACCTCTAGTGGATGTTCAGGAAGAATTGATTCGCAAAGGACACGTCAAGAACCTGGCGTCGCTGATGAAAAGTCGGAAGCACGAAACAAGTAGCGGAGCTATTATCGCAATGTTGTCGATTCTCCCGTATCGTGAGTCTCTTATACAATAACATCTCTTCTACTGCTAATTGTATTTCAGCATTTATACGATTTAGGGCAATCGAGGAAGGCGTCGTTGAGACGTTGGTCCATCATTTAAAACACCAGAAGAGGTGTTTGCTTGCGGCGTACGCATTCTCTCGTATCCAGGACTACGGTCAGTTTGTTACCTACTGTCATGATTGAATCTTCTCTAATGCAATGTAGAAAACATCAGAAAAGCTATGTTTGAGCTATCTGCGCCTGACTATATTATCAGTGCTTTCAAGCAAGGATCGTTTAACGGAACAGTCGAGAACGAACCTGGTAAAAAGGTGCTCAGACGCCTCATGCACAACGGTAAGCTTGTGTGCTACTGCGTTTCTCCTCTCGAGATCTAAACACTCTTATATAGATGACCTGAGGGCAGCTATTTTCAAAGCCCACACAACAGAGGCCCTTTGTACCATGTTCAAGAAGGGCGAGACAGCGCTGAATCATGCAGCATTTGATTTCCTGGACATCATGTCCAACTATCGTGAGCACGTATTTCTACGGATCATGATTTACGCTAAGAAAAATTAAAGCCGATGGGAAAGAGTTGATTACAAAATCTAAGATTCCTATATTCCGCGCCATAGTGACAGCCTTGGACCACCAGAAGTGGGACACACAAAAGAATGCTGCAATGGCACTTCACACTCTTTTCGGGATTCGGGATTCTCTTGAAAGAACCTTTGTCACTCAAGAGTTTCAATTGGTCATCTTAGCAGGAATCCCGCGCATACTGAAATTATTGGTGCATGATCGGTCTTACCGTGTTGTTGGCGGTGCGGCGGCTCTCCTTGCACTATCCGAGGACGGTATGGTGCATCGCACGATAGGCGCTTTATACATGCTCATATTTTTGAAGGAACTGTTCGGGCTCATGTGCGAGAGCATGCAGATTTCAAGTTTGCCAGAAGCGGATATTTCTCAAGGAGCATTAAACTACAGTATCATGACTCAGATCCACGGGAAGGTAACTTCTGTTTTTCCTCAAACGTTACGGGGATCTAACGTCGTACCTCGCAATCAGAGGATGTCCACAAAATGCTCGACACATTATTTGCGGCCATGGAGGAAAGCCCTCACCATCGCGGTGCCCTAAAGTTCCCAGAAGTGCGCGCAATGCCTGCCCGCAGTGCCTTGGTCACTTCCCTTGCGATCTTATCTTGCGTCTTCTACATTCCTTGCGGCCTTACAGCCATGCTTGCTGGATGGGCAATCGATGAGACGGAAACATCGCCCAGATGACTTCCGCAACGCGCACCACCCCAATTTGCTAGGGCTTTATAGGATGATTGAAGAGTTACAGAGTGTCACGCAAGCAATACAGAGACTATGTATTACAATGATTGAAATATGAGAATCAAGTACGTTTTTTCTCGGCTGCCTTGCGCTTGGCCTCTATCTCTGCGGCCTTTGCTGTGGGATAGTGAGTATCGTCATAAATGGCCTGTATAAGCATTGCAGCGGACCTTCGGCTTCAGCCTTTCTCTTGGCTTGAGCAGCCTCCCGTTCCTCTTTGATCTTTCTAAGGCGAGCGAGATCAGACTTTGCTTCATCGGTCTTTCCGGCAAGGTGTAGCTACAGTTGAAGGAGTGAGCCGAATGAAATGAAACATAATAGTTCACTTCGGCAACTCAAACTGACCTTCCAGTAACGATCCTTGGCTTCTTGTTTCTCCTTTGCCTCCCTGAGAAATAGACATAGTCAGCGACATTATTCCTGAGGTATAAACACCCACTTTTCTCTACGGGTTAGCTCTCGAGGTGCGCCCAGATCAGATATATTCATCTTCTTCTCGACATGGTTGGGGTTTATTAGGTCTGCATCTGTGTCGCTCTCACCCTCCTCTGCTTGTTTCTGGTCTGCTTGTTTCTTCTTGAGCGCCTTTCGCTCAGCGCGACTTAGCTCAGGCTGTGCGGCAGTGCCATTAGTCTCTTCATCATCATCCTCTTCCTCATCTTCTTCATCCTCTTCCTCCAATTTGTTCTCTTCGTCAGAGTCATCCTCGCCCTCTCGATTACGAGGAGCCCTGAACAGGGCAAAATGATGTTAACCAAATGCCATAATTATCTCCGATGAAAAACTCACCATCGTTTATCAAGTGAATAAGCAGTTCCGTTCTCGTCGATTTCAAGGTGTTTGCTAAGTTAAATAACGCTATTCAGCGTGGACTATGGGATGACAACGGTGGGCGAATTGCACCTGAAATTCCTCCCGCCGCCGCGCTTGGTCTTAAACTTGCCTGTTCGATAAGTATTCAAAATACATCTTCGATCTAGTTAGAATTGACTGTTACCTGAGCCTCTGACCATCTTATTTCCTTGGGAGTGATGCTGCGAGGAATCAAGAGATTCAGAACAATCGTTTCCAGGCGGATAAGATAAAAACTATAGTCAAATGGACTTGGGCAAAGATTATGTCAGCAGCTCCATTCCGTTTTCAAACACGACAGGTAGTGCTAGTCACGAGTTCAAGCCGACCATGACCACAATACCCTCCCGACTCGCGCAGATGACGCGCATCTCAAGCAGTCGCGCAGAAGCGCGCCTTCGAACCATCGACCTATACAGGGCGTGGGTCCGTGCTGTACGTGCCCTACCGAGTGAGCTAGCTTCCTATCCGACATTAACCGAACGATCTTCAAGGCTCCTGAGATTTGTGCAATCTATGCGTTGAACGTCACTCCAGCGTACCTGCGCCATTCAATTCGCCAGAAGTTTGAGCAGAACCGCCATGTAACAGACCAGCGTGCCATCGAAGTGTTACTGCTCAAGGGTCAGCAGGAATTGCAGGAGACGTTGAACTGCTGGAAGCAACCGGACCATATATATGGCATTCTGCTCCAAAATAACCAGCGGCCACACCGAACATTCTTGCAGAAGTTCTATGAGGGTGAGTTTTACTCCGCTCCCTTTCATTCAATCGCGCTCATACGGTGGACCACGATAGGTCGTGACGATGACGCTGTTCTTCCCGCTGCGTCTGGCGTTGTATAGAGCATAGAAGAGAATGATCGCTTTGTCCTTCCGGTACCGCCATCTCCTTTTGAGCATTGATTGCATAGATTCATATGTAAATGGTGGGTTGGGTTGATAATGCACCGCTCGCGCGGCTATTTTGCTGCATGATGTTTTCAGGCCCATCAGATAACACTCGACTATCTCAGCCTGCCTAGTTCTCAGTTGTGATCTGCCTACATTCTACAAGAGGGTGTACTGAACTGCGAATTTCCTGTGTATCACAGGTGCCAAATGTGACAAAGCGAATATTATTGACAACATTGCTGAAGTGTGTTAGTAAGTGTACGTATATGATTGAAATATCGATACATGGTTCTTCGTGAGTAAACAATATTCAACATGGTCATGACAGGCAGTCAAGCGGGTCCGGCTCGCTGTCATCGATTTGATGCAATGTAGCGCTTGCCTTAATGCGGTCTAGGACATCCTTAGGTGGACCTCTGGATTTTGACTTGGAGCTGGGCTATAAATCGGCTTGTGAGAAAAGATCAGGACACTAGCTATATAGAGCTAACCTTCCCTGTCCTTGGCCTTTTCGACGGAAGGGCGTTCTCTTTTTGTTTCTCGGAGGAAATATACACGCTGAAACTGCAGATTATGAGAGGGCTCAGCCAGTTTTTGCTATCAGACGCACCCTGACTTCGGTTCTTCATCGAATCTTGCCTTCTTTGAAACAGGTTTCTTAGGCATGTGATCTTCGTCATCTGATTCTGGTGGGCGCTCCGTCTTCCTCTTTGTGTCTTGTTTCATAGCTGAATGAGGTTTCTTGACAGCGGGGTCATCGGGATCAGGTTTCGATGCCTCAACGGAGTTAGATAAAGGCATAGATTTAGCGCTTTGGTGTTTGGACACTTTAGGCTTCTTGAGAGGCTGTTTCACATCTTCCCTAACGCTGTCATCAGGCGCGCTGCGCTTGGGGTTATTAGTAGACTTTTTCACGGGGATATCAATGGTCAAAGACCCATAAGTTTTTGTTTTCACTAAATTTGGAGAATCTTGATTGATTTTCGTCCACTTTGAGCATTTCCGTGTCTGAAAAGCATCTGTCGGCTCCGCTGTTAAATGAAGTCGTTCAGATAATATTCACAGCGTTTCATACATGCATAAAAACGTCACCTTCATCCGACTGCTCCTTGCGATTCTCTGTGCGTTGTTTGGCTTGCGCTCGATTAAGTGGAACATCTTTGGCGGAAAGCCGTTTGTGAGCAGATTTCGGAATTGCGGAAGGCTCAGCGGTTGCAGGATTATTGTCAGACATAGGCGCATCCTCATCATCGGATTCCATTGTGACGATGACGGGCTTGCGTTTAGAGTGTGTCCTTAGCCGGGGAACTTCTACCAGAGTGCCTTCGTCGTCTGATCGAGGCGCATCCACTGATTTGGCTTTGACTGTAGATGTGTCAGGAGGCTTTGCCTTTGACGTCCGCTTCATGTGGTTTGATGGTTCGGGATCAGCATCGATATCTAGGTGGATGATCGTCTGCAAATGTAAGAAGGGTGGTGATGATGAACGTGCCTAGATTACTAGGTTGAGGTTTGGTTTTCGGTGGCCGTCCTCGGCGCTTTGGAGCAGATTTGACTTTGGTTGTTTCTGCCTCTGAGACATCATTGCCTGACAACTAGTATGGGGAGTGATCTAAGAAGAATGGGAGATATGCTAACCGTCAGTGGCTTTGGCTTTGGCTTTACCCTTGCGAGTAGCAGGACCTGCTTTTTTCTTTTTCTGTGCCGTCAAAATTTTGCCTTCAGACTCAGTAGAGGGGCCTGCACAATGATCGACCGATGACGTTGTGTGTGAAGTAGTGATACACACCTGCCGCAGCGTTTCCACTAAACAAGCCTGCTGACGCCTCTGCGTCTGTTTGAAAGCGTGAAACCTTGTCCTTTATAGGACTACCTTGGGCTTTAGTGACCGTCTTGTTGCGTTTGACCTTTGATGGAGATGCGCTACGGCTCCAGTGGCGATGGGGAGACTTCGTGGCCACCTTTGAAGGGGACTCTCCAGAGACGGTGCGGGCCAGCAGAATGTCCTTGAGAACATTCTTTTCCGAAGGAACAAATGCACTGCAGAGGGCGATTGGGGTGAGTTCAATACATACAAGTAGTAGATACGGATACTGACCCTCCACGATCCCGGAATCGTGCCTGTTGTCTCTGAAGACGCTGAGCCTTGCTCTCCTCCACAGTCACAGGTAGCATCTAGAGCTTACGAAGAAGTTGAAGATGATGAAAGCTTAGCGTGTCAAGCATCTTAAGACTTTGGTCAGACCGCTTCAAACTTAAATCATGTGACAAGTGAAAGTCAATCACGTGATACGCGATTGGCCGCATTACGCGATGGCAAAGTCAGACTGTGGCAAGTCCTCTCACCAAGGCTCACGACTTTGAAGTTGGCATGATTCATAACTTCAATTTATCTTGCTGACTCTCCGCGGTGAGTCAGGATCCCGGGCCAAGGACACATCCTTCGAAATCAGGTCATGCATGGCAGTGCTCGTTTCCTCTCAAGGAGTCCCAACTCCATCTGCCCACTCGTTTGCGTATTACACTTTTTCCATCTTCATCTCGTTCATCGACCCCGAGTCTAATGGCCTCATTTACTTGGTGGATGCCTATCCCGATATGGAAGTGTCTGGCAGCCTGAGGCCTCCGTGCCAAACAGTATCTTGGCAACAAACATAAGTAAGAGTAGGGCTGGGTTGTGCTCTTTCGGAACGCGGGTTCGATGTCAGTGTGCTCCGTGACGTATTGGTGATGACGATGCTCGGCATCATTGGCTTTGAAGGTTTGGACCCATTGACCATCTATTACAGCTACAGCACCTCTTCGTTGTTTTAGAGGTATGCGATTAAACAACCCAGGTTTGGGGAAGGTCACGTATACGTGCTCGAGGTGGGCAATTGCAGGGACAACGATCGAGGTAAGATAT
>QLOO01001424.1:0-16227 GCA_003313855.1 Suillus sp. MG131 | reverse complement strand
TCTGAAATTCTTTGTGGGCAGATGATATATCCCATGACAGGATTCAGGAATCATGATGCCAGCAAAGAAGGAGTCACAAGGTTGATGAATAGAGTTGGTTACGTACCACGAATGGACAACACAGATGTCGAGATAATGAACTCGTGTGTCGTATGGCGCTATAGATGTAGGCAGAGCTAGGACCTGATATGCGCGGTGAGGGAGCACTGATTTCGCTCAACAGCTTCGCACTGGAGGAGTGAAGAATCCCAACGAAGAGAAGGCAGAGGCAAACTCTAGGAATAGAAACATTGTCCTCATCGCGAAGCTGGAGTAGTCAAAGCAAATATAAAAAGGAAGATGGTCGTTCCTTATATATTAGTGTGAAGCTGGAGACTAGGCTATCCTGGCAGTGAGTTGGAGGTGTCACGCGGCGGATGCCGAACAACTTTAGGTTTTATCATGATAACTACAGATAACTGCACTCGTCATCATTGGACTGGACACGGACTGGAAACGCCAAGAGAAACCCAAGGCCAAACCTCTAAGATGGGAGGCAGCAGCTCGAGCGCTCAGGACCGACTACATACAGCATACGAACTAGGACTCCAGCTAGCACTCCCCCTGTCACTCCAGAAAGAGGTACTATCTGTCACCCTAACATATGCAACCGTCCAACCGCGGTTGCATAACGAAAGCACTACTTACCACACGTGTCACGCTGGTGAAGTTGAGACTAGTGAACGTCTGCATCTCCATGATATCGTTGCATCGTGTGTCACTGCACTCTCCCGTACACTGCGGGTCTATCATTATACTGAATTCCGTGGCTACTAATGGAGGCAAGAAGTAAGGCACACAAAGACTTTTGGCGCCAGCACCACGGCAAGATTGGTAAACAACCATTGCGCAGCACCCTTCTGTAGAGAGCTAAAAATTGGGGTCACCAGCAACTTGCATTTCAATCCAGGATCGATCAGATTGGCGATACGCACCATAGTCTAAGCTGGTTTGAGGAACCTTCAACAAAAGGATTTCAACTTCCTCGTAACTGCCATAATGGAATACCAGTCCTTGCTCTTCTACTTTGACCTCGAGGACGCAGGCCTTCCTCTCTGTCATAAGCATCGCTCCTTGTCGCGTTTTGGAGGGAAAAGACGAAAAAAAGACACTCCCTTGTTAGTATACAAGGTAGATGAAATGACAATATATATACGCACCAAGTCGCCAAAAAGTTGACACATAAGATAGCTACTCGATCTAGATCCTTCAGTGAGGCATGACAAAGGTCCGCCGTAGCTAGTTTGCAGCAACCTTGTGAAATGGGTGAACCTCTTCTTTCATGCAGAAATTAAAAATGGCTCATAACATGGCTCGACCAGATTCATGTTAACCAGCGACGACTACCAGTGTAACCGGTTGCAGGGTAGAAAAAGAGAAGACTCGTGGCTGCCCAACGGCAGCAAGGAGTGCATGACACAGACTCAGGAGCATCAAGGTCTTCCGATTAGCTCATTGGACGGAAATGTAGTGAATTATGAAAACAGGTCAAGCGCCGGGCTAGCTTCCGTGCAGGAGAGAATGAACTTGTTTTGGGTGACTGAGCAGCCTAACCAGAGTCGAGGACCAACTGGCTGTGATGATTTCCCGATGCATGACAAAGGCATGGGAGTGAAGCATTTTCCGAATAGGCAGGCTGAACATTGATGAAGACTCTCTGACGAGGTGTGCTGTAATGCCAGGTGTATCAAAGGGTAGGTGAAACGTGAGATAACAGAATATTATGCCGGATCCTAAGCTGCGGCGTTGACGACATACGGCGCTTCAGCCCGAAAATTAAATTAGCTACTAGTGAGTTTGACACTCAGAGTTTGGAGGCATCCGCATGGAATAACGTACCCTCCCGGCCAACTACGCTATACCGTATACATGCCACTTCTCGCATTCTGAATGGCTGTCTTCATTAGTCTACAGTCTGCCGGAGGTCTAAAAGAGACTAGTCCAATGCTAGCCCTCAAACTTTATAATAAACTCACATTGTGCACACAATCTCCCTGCATGTGGTTTTGGGTGTAAGTAGGCGCCTGTGAGGGATGATTGATCACTGGTATTGATGTCGCCGGCTCTAGAATCATCCGATACTTGGCACTTGTGAGAAATCGTGTACTGCGCCAACTTCGAGACAGTCCGACAGACGCGTTTGTCTGGGTTTGAACCGGTTCCGGGCTCACAAAGCACTTGTTACCAGGCGGAAGCTCTCGCTAGCCGGTTGTGTGTTTGAATCATGATATGAAACAAGAGGCTGGTTGAATGCGAACTCGTCAAGAAAGCCCGAAGCAACCACTAGGGTCTGGGTAAGTTGAAAAGTGTACCGTCAGTGGTCCCTGGGATTGCTATGAATATGATGATGAAAAGGTTCAACGCAAAGTTCGAACAGATTATACAATGATTCGATGATGATTGTCAGAGTTTTGCAAAGCTGAAGTTGGAATTGAAGGAAGTTCAATGAACAGTACTTCAAAATGATCTATTGCCAATTCGATCCCACGATCTGATGATGACGGTCCAGGTGACTAGTTGATGTGACTGTATGTTGTTGCACCATGCTAGCAAGCACCTGAACGCTCACTTCAGAAACATTCCAAGACGTCTACTATCAATGTCTCATTCATCTCCTGAGGCATTCTCAGTCGAGAAACGTGTTGCGATCGCAGCAGTACGAAGAGCATGTTTGGTGACTTGCACCGTATTCAATCAATTGGTCCGAGACAGAACGGATACCCTCAAGAAGGAAGACGAATCACCAGTGACAGGTATTAATTTCTGTCTTTCAGGTTCGAGTGTCAAAGCTAATCAATTCTGTGAAGTTGGAGATTATGCCGCACAGGCGGTTATCAATACTGTCTTGAGGAATGCATTCCCCGAAGATCCTATCGTCGGTGAGGAGGGTGCAGATGCCCTCCGGCAAGAATCAAATGCTAGACTGCGAGAACGAGTAGTTTCTCTGGCTATCAACGCATTGCAAGAAGATCTCATCGACGGAGAGGAAGCGCAATGGGGCTTAGGTTCTCAACACGAGCGCAGTTCAGAGGCCCTGTTGAAGGCGATAGACGAAGGAAACGATATGGGTGGTCCAAATAAACGTGAGGCTATGTTGGATGTCGTTAATTCCGTATTCTGACCTGTGTTTAGGCATGTGGACAGTTGACCCAATCGATGGAACGAAAGGCTTCTTACGCGGTGGCCAATATGCCGTTTGTTTGTCTCTCATTGTGAATAATCAGGTTGTGTTGGGCGTCATCGGATGTCCGAATATACAAATACACCCTGCAAGGTCTGATGAAGGGAAGGGTTGTATCTTTGTTGCGGTTCGAGGACAAGGCGCCTTTCAGGTAACCTCCCATTCTGTGTGTATGATCCCCCTAATTTCCTCACACAGATCACCTTGTCTGGCACCGGTGCGATCAAACTCCCTTACTTTCCTTCAGAGAAGTCATATGTTCTGCAATCGGAAGAGCCGAAGCACACAAACATACCATTGATTAAACGGGTTTCCGACGAGCTCCACCTTACTGAATGGGGAATGGACAGCCAGGCCAAATATTGTTGTCTTGCCAGAGGAGAAGGCGCCGTGTATCTTCGTATGCCGGCGCCTACCGTTGGTGGCAAACAGCTCTACGAGGAGCGAATTTGGGTAAGTCGTTAGCAGTTAATTATTTAGTAGCCCTAATAATCCCGTTGCCCTGACTTGCAGGATCATGCCCCTGGAAGTATCCTCGTTGAGGAGGCGGGTGGCAAAATCACAGATTCTGAGGGCGCTCCGCTCCGGTTTGGACTTGGAAGGGGAATGGGAGAGAATCGTGGCTTTGTGGCCACAGTCGATGAGGAACTCCATGGACGAGTTATATCAGCTATCAAGCGGGCTCAATTCACAGAGGATGCTAAAAAGACGAAGGCTACACCTTGAGGTACAAATTTTCATCTATCAGACGCTGGTACAACATATCGTTCCCTGCATACCTCTTAGGGTCCAACTAATGGAAATTAAGTGTCGAGTTGGCCGTTGGATCAAGGCGCCAGAATTTTCTCGGTCGTATTCTGAACTGGAAGGTGACCATTAGTGCTCCCTCCATACTGCCTCCCATAGATGAATTAAGACATTCCATGGAAACTTCTGTTGCAAACCATGGGGCGGTGTTGCGCATACCCCGTGAATCATTAATCAGGGCTCGGCGTCTAGTTGACTCATACTCAGGCTATTAGCTGATCGGTTCAAATCTCAACCAGTCATTGCCGTATAACAAGTATTTATCACAGAATGATGGGTGAAGCGCTCATCTTAAGCTTCCGAGACGGAACTGACAAGATTACGCCACGCGTGATGATTATGATCAAATATCCTGAAGGCCATAAGGGGCGTGTGAACGTGCGAAGAGCGGTGCACTCCACTGTATCTTTCACATACTGGCGCTTACATTGTCTTCAATACTTCCTGGCAGCTCCCGCTTTGCCGCATCCCTGCCGCGTAGGGTTTTTACGAGCACCTGAGTTTGGGCGCTTGATAGCCTCCGCGCTATCTCTGGGAATGCTTCTTGCCTCATGGCCATCAGCTGTGACAATCGCACAGCGCTAGTATACCTGTTATTTACTCGACTCACTACGTATTCTATGCTATCTTGCAAACATGATTGATCAGGCCACTCTTCAGACTGCGACATATAATATCAGGCATATCGCTACCGGGCAATACGTTGCTCTCAAGGACACCAAGAGAACATCGACTTTGATTGTCCTCAAAGACAGCCATTTCGAACACCTAGCAGTGAGCCTTCATAAAACTAGCCTCTATATGCTAACTTGTCTTTGACAGTGGGTTTTGGACAAGTTGACTGGACTTGAAGACATATATCATGTCAGGAGTTACCTACAGAACACTTTTGCTCAGACGGGAGAGTCTCCCACTGCGGGCGCTGAAATCATCTCCGGGACAGAATCATACCCATGGTTCATTCGTCCTGCTGCTAGCGGTTTTGGTGACTTCTACCTGTAGGTGACGTATTTATCATTGACGCGTTTTTAAACATGCAAGGTACCTAGCATTTCGCCATATTCGGATCCCTCGCTCTATTGGACCATCGTGAAGACAAGGGATGGCACCAGTGTAAGCCTATATGAGTTTGACTTGCAGCCTCATACTCATCAGCTGTTGTAGGCTATCCTAACCAACAATCCACAACATCATGTATACTGGGAATTTGTTAAAATGTCTGCCTGAGAATGCAAGCTGGGATTTGGGTGGATCGTGACACTGGATATGGGCGAAGTAGAGTGCGAGGGACGAGGATTGAGAGATCATAGTTCAGGGTCACATCCAGCCAGCTCTCAGCAAATTTTTTTTGTAGATTGTATTGTTCTGTGTTCTTAACGACTCATTAAATGTTTCGGATGCCGATCATGCCATGAGCTTGCGACATAGGATGATCCAGAGTAATCCAGTCACTTCTATTTTTTTCTGGTGTCGGAAGTGGTGCCCACCTTACAGCCGGTTTTTCACATCCGGAAAAGTACTACACCATAGGCTGTGTTCATTTATGATGGATGACATTCACGGCCATTCAGCTAGTCCGAACATCATGCCTTCTCCGTGATGACATATCGACAACTCGCCGCCACCCCAATTCTGCATTTTTGTCTTCGCGGACAGTGCCTCGAGGTGGCAGGCCACTTACTGACTTGAACTGCCGCATGCTCATCCTCCGTTGTGCATGAGGAGTTCATGCGAGATCCATTGAACTTGAGCATTCGGCGGATACGAAATTATCCCATGGCGCAGTTTCATAAGGCCACTGTCTCGACACCACTATCGGCGGCGAACTCGGACCACCTGTGTCTTGACTACTATAAGAATGGGTTGGTAAATGCAAGGTTCGCCATCAAAAATTCTACACCTATTCCTTTTAGAGAAACAGAACCCATTCGTTTGCTGCGTATTCACCTTTGCGATGATGGCGATTCCAGGCAACCTTCAAACTGGGACTTACACTCTTAGGAATGCTAGTACAAATGACTTCGTCGTTGCACATGGCCCAAAAGCTGCTACCCTGGTAACAAGCAACGACGGTCGGGCGGAGAATGCTGCAGTACGTCCAGCCTACGGGTCATGCAGAGGAACATAACATAAATAACATTCTATAGTGGGTCCTGGAAAAACTCAGTGGGCATTACGACAAGTACAACATCAGAAACTTCGCGCACAACTCGTATGCCACTATCAACTCTATGCAAAAAAGAAGCACTGCGCTCACCTGTGGGCGTGAGGTGTGCCCTTGGAGTATCAGACCAACTGGATACGGAACTTATGTGTCTGTCTTCCATCAGAGTTCATTACGCCTTATTTCTAACAGACGCACATATACATCCAGGATATCACCACACTCAGACGCTTCGCTATTTTGGAGCCTGACAACTTCCGGGGATCACTTACAGGTATTAGCGCTCTCATGGATAGAAGGGTCCACTTACATAACAGTTGGTATAGGCGCTGTTGACGGATGATCGGACCAATACCGTCCATTGGTACTTGCATCGTGTGTCGGCCTGAAGACATGAATAGATAATGGATTGCAGTGCAGATGAAGGTTGAAACTCATCATAGAATAGTCCCCTTATTCCGAACCTCGTGTTCGACGTAGAATGATTTCTTGATGGAAGTGGCAAGATAAGTGGAGGCGCTGGTACGACAGTATATATGATCTTGTTACCTATGTATTCGAACTCAGATAGGTTCATCGAGCTACACCTTTATAGTCAACCGTTTAATGAATCAATGTCTGTAACATAAGCCTATCTGCATACCGAACAACTGCGACCGAATCGATTCCCCACATGATGATACGACCTCACGCAGCGAGCAATGTTGCTGTCTGAACGTGCTCAAATTCAGTCCTAGATGGAGTTCATCTTGACTATGTTTGGCCTGTGCGATGTAATGGATGGCGAAGGTCTTGGATTTTGTTCACAGGAAATCATCAAGATTCAGTGGGCACATGGTGACCGATGAGGTCGGTGATTTGATGATGTGGTGGGTTCTCATCATTCTGCGTGCCAAATCACGGGACCGGGTGTTTGTGGCAGGCCGCCAGAGCATGCCCGAAATTTGGACACACGATGACATCAAGGTTTAATTCAGAGACAACGGTGAAGTTTACACACCGCTCCAGCGAACTCCATGTCAGGGGCTCCTCATGAGCGTAGCGCTGTTCTAAATCGTGTCATCAAATGGCACACCTTCTGTACTCACCTTCAAAGGTACATACAGATGATGGTGCTGGCGTCTTCAACACCACACCGTCGGCTATTTCTTTGATGTCCATGACACAACCTTGATCGCTTGTTCACCCTCAACATGATTCAAAGCCTGCTGCATCTTTAAAACGTTTGCCAGTGCTGGTTGGATGAATCCCATTGAGGTATGGGGCTGCACAGTAGCCTCAAGGCTGTATGTGGAGGAAGAGACCCTTGATGTGCACCCAATTTGGGTCTATGGCGTTGCTAGGCGTCCAGTAATTATATTGCAACAGCATACCAAGTCAGTTGGCAAAATAACCTGTGCTGGGTTGTCTATCTGAAAAGTTTATTTCAAGGACAAGACGGTTTAATTTGATCGAATAACTTGCCAATATCTCTATGGTGAAGGCTATCCTTGATTCATCAATGGTCTCTCACAATGTAGAACCCGTATCATGGAATCACTGGATCATAATCCTGCAGCGAGGTGTTGAGACAGGAATGTGGGGGAGCAGTCTATGAAGCGTCCAAGGAATCTATCAGTGGCGCCGTGGCGTGTCAGGAAGTTGGGTATGTGTGGTTGAATCAAATGCGTGACTGGTTCTTCTGAGGCATGCAAAACGCATGTCATACATGCGTAAGAAGAGCCACCCCGCACAAGCCACCTTGATGCAGTACAAAAAACCTAGTGCCGACTGGTATGCTATTATGGTGCGGTTTGTGGACTGCCGCCGGGGGTGATCACTGATCACAGAAGGAGTGATTCTGCGGGCGATTTGAAGTATGATTTGGATAGTTACTGCGCTTGGTGCGCTGAGCGCTCTCACTGTGCATAGGTCTGGATTGTATGCGCATCATTGGATGCAGTTATGATAAAAATACTGGGAACATGAGAGTATCGTGATATGATACTATCCCTTACGCTCTATTCGTGACGGTCCACTATTTCGTGAGTCACACTCATGTCACAAATAGTAACGGACAGTCACACTGGCCGTGCTTACGTGCTCAGGGATTGCAGCTGCAATAACGCGCTGTAAATTTTAATGTCCGACGTCGGCAGCCACGGCAGGTGACACCAAATCGTGATTTTTGCTGCTGTCACACTGAAAACACGATCTCCACCATTTCTCAACGGATTTGTTTCGTTTCACTTGGAATATGCTAGTATAGTATGTAGAATATACTCATGGTGAAGTAGCTAAAGTAATTACTTTCAAATTGAGTGCTGCGGACAAAATCACGAAATGGTGGACCGTCACGAATAGAGCGTAAGGGATAGTAGTTTCGTACTAGGTGGTTGTTCCGTGTACCATTTTGCGTCCATTTGCCACGGAGCTTGAAAGTGCTTTCATCCTTTCATTCAGTGAAAAACTAGCTAAGTTAGATATCTGCGAAATTCGAATTACACCAAGCTCATTCGCGACTACTTATCATGGGCAGGAACAGTACGCAAAAGCACACCATACTCATGTTTTTCTCATCTGACGGCTTATAGAATCCCAGAAATCATCAGTACCACAAAAATCTAGTTAGTCCCCATTCCATTTCTCCAGCACATATTGCAGAAAGAACAAATGTTGATTAATCCCAAATTTTGTGCATCAGAGCTCAAGAAAGACCCTGGAATACCAAGGCTTCCTCAGCTAAAGGTTCGGAATGCCGAGAAGCGGAAATCTAGCTCTGTATGTTGCATTCAAATCTTAACCGTCATTACTTCATATTGAGTTGCTGCCCTTCATAGCCTGCGATCCCTCAGCGCGATGATCCAGATGCCTATATGGCCACTGAACCTACCCTATCTTCACTAGCGGCTCTCGCTTCAGAAACCCAGGAAGCTGTTGACCAGGATACCGCGTCTTGTGCGGGCTCCTCACAAAAGACAAAGGAGCAAATTCGCCGCCACTACGTTCGTATGCTACACAAAGTAATTGATCAAAGTGACATCGTCATTCTTGTGCTCGACGCTCGTGATCCGGAGGGATGTAGGAGTCGACTGGTTGAAGAAGAGGTAAGACGGAGAGAAAGTGAAGGGAAGAAGCTTGTTTTTGTGCTGAATAAAATCGGTATGAATGTTGGTTTCATTTGGTGTCTGCACTTTTTCTCATCTTGTGCTGTGGGTGAAGATTTGGTTTCAAAAGAGAATGCTCAGCAATGGCTGCGATACTTGCGACATTCCACGCCGACACTCCCATTCCGTTCTGCTTCCTCCAATCAACGTTCTAATCTCAGCTCTACGACGGCACCCGGACTCATGCGCCTTCTTAAAGCATTCAAACCTAGTTCACAGAGTATCACAGTCGGTGTTGTTGGTTTTCCGAATGTTGGTAAAAGCAGCCTCATCAATTCATTGAAGCGATCAAAGGTCTCGATCTGCTTGCTAATACTCGTGCCGAATGTCTTATATGTTACGTGAGTTCAGGCTTGTGCAGTGGCTGCACAGCCAGGTCACACAAAAGACCTTCAATCCGTGCAACTGGAGCGAGGAATCAAAATCGTCGATTCACCTGGTGTGGTTTTTGATGAAGATGAATCAAGTGACTCTAGTCAAAAGGGCAGCATTCTCCTGCGAAATGTTGTCAAAGTAGAGGATATAGAAGATCCCATCGCTGTTGGTGCGTTTCTTGGTACAAACTCAGTTCCTGATGAATAAATAGTTAATCTCGCTGTCTCAGTGGAAGAGATCCTGGCGCGGACAGAACACGAGACACTCCAAAAACTATATAATCTTCCTCAATTCTCAAGTACGCTGGAGTTTCTCACCATGCTTGCGCTCAGCAGTGGACGCTTGCTCAAGGTCAGCTTTATTTTTTTGTGAATTCTAACACCTCGTACAACTATTACATCCACAGGGAGGTACTCCTGACCTACTTTCAGCCGCACGTCACGTTCTCATGGACTGGAATCACCAAAAAATTCCCTACTTCTCCGTGCCGCCAACCGTTCATCCCTCGTCGATGCCTTCTGCCACAACAGGCGCAGAAACGGTCGGGCAGGCACAAATCCTTAATTCATTCTCCAAACCATTTGAGCTCGCAGGTTTGTTTGGCACAGCGGATGCCGGCGCGTTCGGTGAAAATCCATCAATGCAGGAGGTAGCCATGGATGACGGTGAAGCCAACAACGACATTGTCGCACAGGAATCTGGCATGATAGTCGATGATGGCATGACTGCACCCGCACTGTCACTCTCGTCGTCCCGCAAGCGTGTTCGTTCACCCTCGCTAGTCACACAGGCAGGAGCCACCGACTCCTCGGCACAATTGCGCATACCAAAGCGGTTCCGTCGGGCAAAAGACCTTTCTGCATACGAAGAAGCCGCTGCGCGGAGCCAGAGTCGCGCGATGAATAGGCGGTCGCTGAAGCAGGACCGCAAGCGCGCGCGAAGGGCTGCTAACAAGTTGGCAAAGGCTGAGTCGGGGATGGAAGTTGATGGGCTGCAGGAAACGTTTATTGCTGATGTGCAGGGATAAATCGCTGTTGTTTACATCATGGGATTTGGTTCTGTGCAATGTTGGTTCTGGAAAGTGCTGCCCGTCAAAGCCTCAGCCCAAAAAATTGTTACCTTGTTGCAATGACTGTTGCTGATGTGAACCAAAATATGTTCAATCCGCCGTGATTTAGTTTGCATGCCAATTGCAATTCCGTACGATTGGGCAAAAGCCAATGGAAGAAAGAACCCACTAAGAGTAAGTCAGTCGTCGATGCAGCGGCGCTAGATAAGCACATATCAATGATATATTGTGCATAAGGTTGACAAACAATGAATCGCGTAATGTATTATGATAAGCAGTCTCGCTAGTTTTGCAGCCCGCTGTGCCGTCATTACCTCTGCGGTAACTCCAAAGCTCAGAGTTTGCGGCTGAAACGTATCTACTGCGCTGGGCGTACAGTGCCCACTCCTATGAGGCAGTGAGTTTTTCCCGCTTTGAAACTGGTGCGCAGGACACCCCAACGCGTCTGATGGCGGGCCGGGATGTCGTCACTTCAGGGTCCTTGCACACCATATGACCAGTCTGACCATCATGTAAACCGGGCTTAGTGTGCTGTAAAGGTTGGTCAAGGTTGCTGATCCTTCTGACAGTCTTACCATCGGGGGCATCTACGAAGGTTTGCTTACCCTTAGAACTTACTGAATCGGTAGGGTGACACCGCATAGAAGCTCTTGGGCTCAGAAACTGTGTCATGAACCGCACTGGCTGAAGATTTCACAATCGAGAACTTGAAGGGCGATACTGCATAGAAGCTCTTGGGCTCAGAAACTGTGTCATGAACCGCACTGGCTGAAGATTTCACAATCGAGGACTTGAAGGGGGTAAAAAGGTGGTTTGGCAGCAAAGCTAGCGTATTAATTCCTCGGGTAATAACTTTGCGCATAATTCTTGAGGTAATCACTGATTCATTCCTCGCTACTCTGCAGCATATAAGTAAAGGTCAGGCTTAGCATCTAGTTCTCAGATCACTAAAGCTTGAACCATGTCCGATTCCGCTTCTCCAGCACAGACAAACCAGCCTCACGTCGCACTCATCACCGGTGCAGCTCAGGGCATTGGACGCGCTATTGCGTTGCGGCTTGCAGAGGACGGACTGGACATTGCCATCGCAGATTTGAAATCACAGCGCACAAACCTAGACGGCGTTGCAGGTGAGGTGAGGGCAAAAGGGAGGCGGTGTCTTGTTTTGGAATGTGATATTTCACAAGAGGAGGAGGTCCAGCACATGGTGCAGGCTACGGAGCGAGAGTTGAATGGTTTGGACGTCGTGCGTGTCTCATGGATTGCAAACCTACCAAACAGTCAGACGGATGTGTCTAGATGGTAGCGAATGCTGGACGAATCATTGTAAAGCCTATGGTTGATTGTAAGCCAACCATGTTTTTGATCCGTTTTCGTGATGGGTCATTGTATCCCAATAGCTACCCTCGCCGATTTCGACAGGATCTTCAACACCAATGTACGCGGGACGTTCCTCTGCTTGCGTGCCGCAGCGCAAACTATGATCAAGCAGGGGCGTGGCGGGAGGATTATCAGTATGTACGGCCCTTTGTTCTTTTGTTTTGGATGATAATACCGCTACTATAGGCGCGTCATCGGTATCAGGAAAGAAAGGGATGCCGTTCAACAGTATTTACTGTGCGTCGAAATCTGCAATTCGATCATTCACACAGGCGCTCGGTGTGTATTCAAGATTTTATTACTTCGTCTAATCTCATATTAGCCTTCTTGTGTTGTAGCGAGCGAACTCGGATCACACGGTATCACCGTGAACGCCTACGCCCCTGGACCAGTTGATACGCTTCTCTGTATGTTTTCCTCCATCATGTTATTTCCTCTGCCACCTTCATCTTCCCACCCCCATCCAATGCCCATTTTTTTTGTTAATTGATGCATCCTGATGCTGACGTGGTATCCAGTGCAAAGCTCTGCTGACGATTTCGCGAAACAGGTAGGGCTTCCTGACGGCAAGACGTTTCTCCAAGGTGTATGTATCAGTATCTCTCGAGGGGAGGTGTCTTAATCGCTTCAACCGCTTCACAGTACCAAGCGAAGGCAGCGCTGCCTCGGATTGGAACGCCGGAAGACATTGCGAACATGGTATCGTTCCTTGCAGGCAAAGACTCCAGCTATATCACTGGGCAGACGATCACAGTTGATGGGGGATCATGGATGGACTAATCATATAATTGTGGCCCGCGATAAGCACAGCCTGTTTGCAAGCTACATTCGAGTGCTTATGGAGAATAAATCTGTTTGCATCAGTTGGTTCTGCGGGAAGAATAGTGTCTGATGACAAGGAGTTCTCACCAATCCGCAGAGTTGAGTGCTGCTGAGTCTCTGTCAGTGAGCTTACCAGTTACTTACCCTGTCCCAGTCTCCGTGTTACTTGATGCGGAAGTCCGGAGGGAACGTGGTGCCACCACAACGATTTACGTTCGGTGGAATGGCCGTCTCATTACACCATTGGTTTTCGCCTGTCAATCGAAGAACCTTATTGGTAAAAACTTGTCGCGGTGAATTCGATGGAACTGTGAGCGAGTCATCTATATCAATGATTTGTCGTGTGTCTTCTCAGTCAATCCAGAATTACATGGACAAACCCCTGGTCATGTCCAAGGCCCACTGCAGGTTGATGATCTGGAATGTTGCCCTGGTTATGATATTTCAAACCTGCGAAGGCCTACAGATCTGCTACATGTATTGTGGGTCAGTGGAGATATGCCGAGATTTATTCCGAATTCGATTGTCCACAAGATGCTGACCTGAAGCGATATATGAAGCTTGAAGGCCGAGGTCGGGGACAAAATATTTAAAGGAAGTCAGGGCTCTGAGACATCGTGCCAGAGCTGTTGAGTGTCATGACGAATAGTGGCTCATTTGAATCGCTGAACCACACAGGTGGACTTTCGAAATAATAATAAAACAGCGGATCGAGAGGTGGTAGAGTAAAATATTAATCTATGATCTGGATCAGTAGCCCCACTCGATTCTTATTTTATTCTGCGATTGTATTTTGTGGCTGGTAATATAAGTCTTGATCGCATGAGAAATAAACCAATCTAGGAGTGCCCCAGTTTATTCCGCCAGTTTACTTGACGCAGGCGTCGCTGAGCCTGTAATGTGTCGAACGGCTGAGTACTCGAACATTACATTATGATGAGACGAGTGCATATCAAGCGGATGCCATGGGAGCAGTTCCACGTGACCACTCCAGCTCACTACCGTGTTCTATTTTTAGTATATAATTATACTGCTGCGGCTTGACGTGCTTGTATATCCAGTGCAAGCCACACAACTTGGGGGCTTCTGATATAGATAGCCTATATCAGTCTCAGGTCTATTGCGCCCTTCAATTGGCTGAATTGCTTTGCAGCGCGGAGCATAGAGCGATATGTAGACTGGAACTTCCGTCGGAAGAAATTGCTTCGTTCCTTGCGGACAAGGACGCAACCTAGTCAGTCAAGTTGACAACTTGGAACTTAAACGTCGACTGTCTTATACTTGATTCCGACAGTGCTTGATTGGACCATGGCGGGTGTCTCTGGGAGCGGTGGGTTATGTACTCGACATGGATGCATCACGCACGATCCGTGAGGTCGTTGCCTCATGATCCCATTCAGGATGGATCTAAATGGAATCTGGGGCGATTCGTCAGCGCGGCGCCGGTGTAATTCCTCTGGTAACCACTGAGCTTGCACTAAGAATATTATTTCCGATTCTCACCGATCTCCATCATATAAAGGTCGCTGTCGGAGCGTCTGGTCCCAAGGTCTCTACACCATGACTGATCTTGTTTCTCCAACACTGACCATCCAACGGCGCGTCGCACTTATCACCGGCGCAGCCCAGGGCATCGGACGCGCCGTTGCCCTACGACTCGCAGAAGATGGGCTCGACATTGCCATCGCAGACTTAGCATCACAACGCACGAAGCTCGACAGCGTCGCAGAGGAGGTGAGGGCGAAGGGGAGGCGGTGCATTGTATTGGAATGCGATGTGTCGCAAGAGGAGGAGGTTCAACGCATGATGCAGGCTACGGAGAAAGAATTTGATGGTTTGGACGTTGTGGGTGTCTCTTCTGCTGACGACTACGACGTCGCCTGACAGCTTTGTAGATGGTAGCGAACGCTGGACGACTCCTCGTGAAGACTATCATTGACTGTGAGCCCACACTGTCTTTGATCCCTATGATATTGAGCTTTCGATGGTAATATCAAATTCCAATAGCTACCCTCACCGAATTCGACAATGTATTTGACACCAATGTGCGTGGGGTGTTCTTGTGCTTGCGTGCCGCAGCGCAGGTCATGATCAAGCAAGGGCGTGGCGGGAGAATCATCAGTATGCACGTTCATTTATTCTCTCGCATCTGGATAGTAAGACCTTTTATCATAGGTGCATCGTCGGTATCAGGGAAGAGAGGGGTAGCATTGAATGGCATTTACTGTGCGTCGAAAGCTGCCGTTCGATCGTTCACACAGTCGCTTGGTATGTATTCCAGAGGTCATAATACTTCATCTCATCTCACTACCTCCGCGTTCTAGCGAGTGAAGTCGGGTCGCACGGCATCACCGTAAACGCCTACGCGCCTGGGCCAATTGATACGCCTCTCCGTATGTTCATGTCATCTTCTCTGCTACCCTACTACCTCCCATCCATCACACATTTTATTTCTTTTATGTATGTACCATGATACTTACATGCACGCATCCAGTGCAAAGCTCCGCAGATGCATTGGAGCAACTGTTTGGGGTTCCTGATGGTAAGGTATTGATCCGAGGTGTATGTATCAGTCTCTCTCTCCTCTCAGCGAGGCTCCCGCCCCCCTGATCAATTGAATCCCCTTGTAGCACCAAGCAACGAATTCGGCACTGAAGCATATCGGAACGCCGGAAGACGTTGCGAACATGGTATCGTTCCTCGCAGGCAAAGAATCCGGCTTCATCACCGGCCAGACAATCACAATTGATGGGGGAGGCTGGATGGACTAATTCCATCCTTATGGCCGAGAATCACACTGTAATGTAACTTTTCTCCAAAATTCAAACCAGCCATGTATGTATATCTCGACACCTCGTATGACCAAGTTTTTTTTTTCATTCAGATGCATTGCCATGCGTGTTGATAGATTTTGGTGTCCACCTTCTCATAAGGCTGACATGACGTTTGCGGTGAGTTTTGGGTGAGACCAAGGTGATCGAAAAGAGCCCCGGGAGAAGGCAGGGAAAGATCCCTTACCTTGTGCATGTTTTTGCTCGGCGGATAATACCATTTCGATGATAGCATGACAGGCTGGCAGGATTGCTCGTCTAAAATATCAAAAATACGGAAAGCAGACACTCGCTTTCATACAAGACGGTGAACGACATTCACTCCATGACTAATTCTGCTACTCCGGCATCAACTAACCAACGTCACTGGCGCAGTCGAGTAAATCGGGGACGCCATTGTCATCACGGATGTA
>QLOO01001420.1:0-30613 GCA_003313855.1 Suillus sp. MG131 | reverse complement strand
AATGTGGACGGAAATGAAAAGGCAGGGCGGATCAGTAATCAGACAGGATACAAGTATAACCAAAGTCTGGATGATAGGGGTAATTACTAGAAAGGAAACAGGTCAAAGGAAATGTCCGAAATGAATTAAATCCTAAATCTGAGATCCAGATCCAGAGATTTCCAGAATATGACAGACTCCAAACAACAACATGTCCATCATTGCCTGTATGCAATTTCAGCACAAGTATAGTAATGAAAATAACAAGTTACCTCTGGTAAGGAGCAATGATCTATGCTTTCTGACAGCCAATACATTGACCACCTTAGTGTGACAATCTAGCATAAAATTATTGGCAAACTAGGTGGTGGTGTCAACAAGCAAAATACCCCGATAGAATTGATATGTACCTCCATAGTTGAGGATCTAATTTGTTGCAGTGATTATCAGCATATATAAGTATTTGAATACACCATTAATCTAATGTTTAACAACAGGTTGAAACAAGTGTTTGGACTTGCCATGGAGACAGCCAAGGCATCACCATGTATTTGAAATGACTTGATTAAAAAAAATTGCATAAAGCTCAGTAACAATAAGTACAATGAATACAGTTATGCTCTTGTCAAGAGGGATGAGCATGATCTACAAAACTACAAGAATGCACAATGAAATTTCAAGTAATGAAGTCAGTTCAGTTGCTACAACATGGGATCCAAATCACCCTCTCGCAACAATGAGACATTTAATGCATGGTTCAAACCATACACCAGAGCATGACCATGCATCATCAGGCCATTGGTGACACATTGTAGAGACTTGATCCTGTGTAGCCTCACAAAGGCATATTTTATGTGTCATGACAATCTTACCTGGAGTGTATACACAAGCCAATGCACATGCGATAGAGGCGATGCGAACGCAACACTGGCATGACCAATGCAACACTTGCGCAACATAGGCGATACTGGCGCAATGCGCGCACGCTTTCCCACGCCTAAGGTGCCTGACCTCCGAGTGTCTATTTCCATGTCCAACCAAGTTCCCAGGTGCACATTTCCCCTTTTATCATTTATTTTATCATCATACCATGATTATTTCAACATGGACCCTTACTTACATCACCTTAGCACTACCTATTCAGTTCCATGCCCTGGGAGTGCACTTACATATGTTTTTACTTAGACATATGTGGTTTTTCACTTTTACTTCACTTTTACTTGAACCTTACCTTTTGATTTTACCACCACTTCACTTTAGTATCTATCTACCATTCAACTATGAAGCTAAGCATCTGAATCTCACCCATCTGTTCAAGTTGTATATACTGTCTATTCTCTCATGCTTCGCGCGCCTATAGCACCTCATTTCCCATGCCTGACGCCTTGTTCACACGCTGATAGTGCCTTGTTCTCACATGCAGCCCAGAGTTGATAGCACTCATGGATACTGCTCACCTTGCTTCCCCTAAGGGTCGAACCTATCACACACCACAACTCGCCCTAACACACTTATATTTTATATCAGCTGCACACTCAGCTGAGTTGTGTTTCCCACAACATGATATCAAAGACCTTGAATTGGGCATCCAATTATCCTTGAGATCTTATTACTTTGAGCTTGAGCATTGTGACAATGTTGAGCCAAACAATTACCTATATGTCATGCTAACTGAAAGATATCAGGAGACATGAATGGGATCAGCTATGGAGTTCAATCAGCCCATTGCATTTAGTGGGACATACAGATGTCTGGACATAATTATGGTGGATGATGAGGTGAGCACGACTATCAGTGATAGATCCACAACTTACTGTGAGTGGTAGACCAGACCCCTCACTGTCATCCTGTCTGGAAGCCAGGTGCACATTGAGAGCAGGGAGAATCATTCCCCTAACAGGGGAAGACTTGTCTGTGGCCTACAGAAAACTGCAGATAAGTACTTGCAGTGTCATTTTAAAGTGAATGACCCACACACTGAAGAGCTATGCAAGCACATAAACATAGCACTTTGAGCTGCCATGCTGGGGGTTGATGTTGACAACATGGTGCTGCACCCAAAGACTACACATCACAAAGTCTAGGGAGGGTGAGCCAACAATGGTAAGGTAGAACCAATGACCTCATAGTGAACTGTGGATTTGATACATCAGTAGATTCTGACAACAAATGAGTATATCATACCTCCTACAATGGCACGATGCATCATGAATTGTGTCACAAAGGAACTACAGTCACTCCAAAATACACTGAGTGCAAAATCACAGGTACTAGATGTTGGAGAAGTGTGTCCTGACACAATGTGAGGAGGATTGGACATCATAATATGATGCACTATTACATTGAATATACAATCTACATTAACTATGTGCTACTTGAACTCTACTCCCAGGGCTTTGTAACATGTTGCAAACAACAAGTTGAGGAAAGAAAAAGAGCTCATGAAACAAAGTTTGAGAGGTTTATATAGTGAATGAACTCAGCCCAGGTATTGCCATAGTCCTGGCCAGCAAGTGGCTGAGTGGCTGCTGGATAATGCCACATCAGAGATCTAACTGGGTTTGATTCACTACTTCAGGGAGCAAAACCTTGTTAGCATTGGTGTAGAGACTTGATACTGTGTAGCCTCACAAAGGCACTTTTTACGAGCCATGACAAACTTACTTGCAGTGTATATGCAAGGTGACGCACGCACAATAGAGGCAATGCGAATGTGACACTGGTACAACCAATGTGACACTTGCATGACATAGGTGACACTGGCACCACCTGACCTTCCCAATAAGGAACTATAATTATAGTGGGCGATGACGTGGCTCACTAACTATTAACTTAGTCAGTTCTCTTAAATCCCAACACCAGCAATAAGTCCTGCCCCAAATGCACGCCCTTAGGGTAAATTCGAGTATAAGGCTCGGCACGGGTAATTCGGGTAAGTAATATGTTCTGTTCTGTCCCCATTCCGTCCTATTACTTATCTGGCATTCCCCGCCTTCTCGCTAAACCTCCTCTCCTCCTACGAACTGTTCCCACGCCCCATTCATCCGCTCCTCATCATCCTCTTCGACGTCAAGCTGCTTGCCGCTGTTCTACAGGCGGCGGGCTTGATCTTACTCAATGTCCAACCATGGTTCCTCCTCCAGAAAGATCACCAGCTTGTCTAAAGCCTCCATCAGGCATAGATATTGTGGTCTCAGTCGTCATAGCGCGGTATTACCATCTGGCAGGCAAGGCGAATGGATGGAGGCAGCTCAAAGCAAGAGAAGGCAGGAAATATCTGGTAAGTGTCCTTTTTTTTGTAATGTATGGGGCCGCTGATCAAAGGCTACTGTTAGAGATGTCTTCTGCAGACCGCGAGACAGTCGAGAACATGATCTCTGACATCACGATGGTCATCGATGACGAACCTTACACAGCTCCACCAGGTGAAGAAGGTCTCGACATCAGCCACGAGGGTGGGGAGTACGAGGCCTTTGAAGGCTTGTCAGAGCAGGTTGCTAGCTTATCGAACTAGTATGTCCTAGCCCAATTAACTGTGCTGCTCGCTCATACTTTCAGCTGTTATGTTGATTCTCGCACATGGAATGATCGCATAGAGCTTCAAACGGAGCAATGGAGCATCCAACTTGACCGGCTGGTCAAGGCCTATCTCGACTACCATTCGCATGATCGTGGAGATGGGATGCCATGTAGTATTCCAGCTGATGTCGCTATTGATGGGACTGATGGACTTTCACTGACTGACATTGACTTAGGTGACATATTTGGTATGTTTTTCTAGCTATGTAATAATTCGCTGACCTTCTGCAGGTCGTCAGCAGATGTCCTTCCAACCTCAAACCTCCCATTGCTACCCCAACGAGATGCTAATCTACCATGGCTATTTGGGGTGTTCTCCTCTACATCCGACGGTTGCCGTTTCCATCCAAACCCTTGCAACCTATTGGCAATACCATCGAGCTTGTCCACGATTCAGCATCCAGGCACAATGCAAAGTGCTGTGCAATCTTCACGATGTATGTGTTCTCGTGTGTCATCACTTACTTTGTACCAAATGTTATATCATAGATACCATATCGACCTTACTTGAATTCACAATTTTCAGATGCATACGACACGTATCTTGAAATTCTATATTGTGTTGATCACCACTTGAACGAAGTGCTCATGCGAAACACTCCCAATTGGCGGTTACTCAACGCATGTCCATGCTGTACCTACAAACTTCAAGACGAGCCACCACAAGCGATTGACTGGCTTTTCTGCATTGACGGCAATAATAGTCTCAAAAGGTGGGCATCTTCGACTTATGGCCTCGCTCCACGGAAAGATTCTCGCCAACCTCGCTCTGATTACTGGGTTGACCGACCCACTGTTGATGAATACAAGGACACAGTGAGAAGATCAGAGGTATGTCATTGATACATGTATGAGCAACCATAACTGATGTGAACTTGGACAGCCGACCCAACTGAATGCGGATGATGACTGGGAAAATCCAGTCGCGGAGAAAGTGGGACCCGAGTCAAACTTCAATTGTACTGAGTGGTGGCGAAATGCAGGGCCCAAACAGCAGAAAAAGATGTTTTCTGTTTTCGACGAGTCGGGCATCTTCATTGCTGCATGTCGGCACTGATTTGTACTTCTCGCATGCGATATGGTTCAGAGCAGTGAGCTGTACATTTGAGTTTCATTCTCTGACAGCATTTTGCTAATTTGAATTTTAGCGCAAAATATCCCTTGGCCCTCATCAGTCAGCTGCTGTCTGTCTTTGGAGTGAATGGCGGCTGTGTGTACGACATTGGCTGTGCGTTTGCGAAGACGCTAGGCAACAGCAGTCTTGGCCCCCTTGCCCAAAACCTTAATTTGCGCATGATGGTTGGCGCATTTCACGGTCATGCTCACAATCGAAGATGCCAGCTAGATTGGCACCTGACGTACATTGAAGGAACTGGACAGACCGAGGGTGAGGGATGCGAACACATTTTCTCCTCTTCGAACGAACTCGCACGAAGCACAAGACACACGTCTCGATTCCATCGGCATCAAACAATTGAAGAACATTTTGCCTTCTGGGACGAAGACAAATATGCAGCATTGAGTAAGTTTTACACGCCACCACGTGCAAACCACTAATCCACTCACAGGTCATTTTTTACAAAACCATTATCAGGAGGCGCTCACTCTCGTACACACACTCACCACTGAACTTTCGGCTGTGAAGCAAGCGCTCAACCTGACTGATACCGACTTCATTCAGTTCCATGCTGAAGAAAAGTCATACCTTGAATCTCTTAAAGAGCCGCCCCTGCAAGACCGCCTTCAAATTCGCTATGTTCAAGTGCTCGATGAGCTAGCTGAACGACAGTGAGTCCCACCGGTTCTTAAGTCGTGTTTCACTTCCGTTACTTTGATTATAAAAGGTTAGAGTGGGTCAGAGCTCGAGAAGCTGCTAATCAGGCTCTGACTAATGTCGCCACTGGTGATCTTCATCAAATTAATACCGCTATTATGCAAGCGCAAATTCAAGTTGACGCAGCTTACGCAAAGCTCCAGAATGCTGAGGCCTTCACCAGTCACATCAAGAATCAGCTTGCGATAGAAGAGCGCTGGTTAGTGGGAGGTGAGAATTATATCAAATACAAGGAAGAGGCAACGCTGCAGAAGTATCGTGTCGCTCTCGATGAGTTAGAGCGCCTTGTTGTAATGCGTTTATTTGAGCTGTCCAAACTCTCACTTTCTGGAACAGGTAAGTTCACATTGCGGTATCTCAAATTTCAATTAAAGCTAATCGCTATTGGTAGGATACAAGCTATGGCAACAAATTGGAAAAGCCTTACAGAGACACTTGGACGCGATTTGTAACGCCATCAACAAATATAATCTTCAGGCTGCTGCCCTTGATCCCCCCCAGCCATGGCTCTCATGGAAAGATGTAGCCGACTACAGCTTCCTGGGAGAGTTTGATCTCCTCCGCTATTCTCGCACTGACATCTGTGAAGTTGATTGGTCAAAGCCCGCATATCGAGAAGCCTCTGTCAAGTTCTTCAAGCTCCGTCAAGCGCATGAGGAAATTCAGCGCCTCAACATCGAGGTTCGTCGTCTGCATACTGCCATACACGATGAAGATGCCCAAATGACTGCAACTGTGAATACACTCCTCGACTCACATCTTGCACTGGGTCAGGAGCTGCAGAAGTGCTGGAAACTCCGTTCAGCAGTTAATTCTGTGCATTTGTTCTGGCTGGATCAGATTGAATCACAACGTGGCTTTTCAGGTATTCGAGGCATCGGACAACGGCTTGGCTCTTTGGCAGGGAGTGAGCCTAGTGTGAGTGACTGTTTGGGCCAGAGATCACCTGGTGCATACTCCGTTTGCTTTGATGCAATCATAATATCCATACACCGACCAGCAGATCATAACCTCCCTGATATCACATCTGAGTACGCTATGGATATTCTCGACCGCGAAGAGGGAATTCAGGCTACCCAGGACATGGCAGATTACCTATCAACTATTGTAGATTAGGTGAGACATGGATTCACGTTAAAATATAGATGCTATGCACATACCTGTTGGAATATCAATATTTGTCTGGTCGCTGACCCTTGTATAATTCAAAATCGCCCAGGCTGTATCATAAACTATTGCATTCATTGATTAGAGTGTTTGCGAACCGATGGGTGTACTCGTTGATTAGAGTGTTTATGAACTGGTGGGTGTACTAGTAGTCCAGAATCGCCCAGGATATATTATAAAATATTGCATTCGTCGATTAGAGTGTTTACGAACCGGTGGGTGTAGTTCAGAATCGCCCAGGATGATAAACCCCATGAAAGGCCTGATTGATGATGTTCCATGAACCGTTTCGCGGTTGCTGTGAGTATCAGATCATTGTGCCATATGATGGAAGGTCTGATCGATGATGTTCCATGAACCATTTCGCGGTTGTTGTGAGCAGAGAATCAGATCATTGCGCCGTATGCATCTAGAGGCAGGATTGTGAATTTTCAGTGTTTAGGAGAACACACTCAGTGAGACTACTAGTATGACACAACTTGTGGCCAGGAACACTGGCATACGAGAAATGAACACTTTGCAGACTCGATAATCAACTCACAGACCATGCAGACATTTCCACTCAATGTCCTCATGGATCCGCACATGGATCTGCAGTGCTTGTATTTTATATATATTGAGAACATGACCTATGATAACTCAACTTGAAGGTGGGCTACATATCTTTCCAATATTTGGATGAGACTGACACATCACTACATAACTGCAGATAGGCGCTTATGCTTTATCCGAACTTCTGCGCCGCTCTTGAGTCACATCCCATTTCAACCTGCTGCCATGAGTCCATCAATTCGTTCAAAGCCAAAGCCTGCTGATCTTCCAGGTGAAGATGAGCCGATATCTTGTCCTCCATGCTTCACACTTGCTGGGACAGCAGCACTTTACTCTAACCAAAACTTTGCGCTGGGATTTGGCAACACAGATCGCCAAGCTGCAGCTCGCACTTTACTCAGAAGTCAGTCGCATCTTGATGGCACGCACTACCAGACCAGGACGCCAAGCGGTCTCCATCCCGCATACATAGCCTTCAATGATACTCTAACATCCACGGAAAAGCGGAGCATCACACATGAGGAATTTGTCAAGGCTGCTCTCGAAGATGTATTCGATGCAGTATGTGTCTTAGATTGATGGATTAAGCCTAACTTTCTTACCGCCATTTTAGCTCACCACTCAAGATCATCTCGATGGTGGTTTCTCCATTCTCATTCGGTGCCCAGGTTCTCATATCACGGAGACTGTCTCTCCCGAACGTGTTGCAGTTGATCTTTATGTCACTCCGTGAGAACTACACGAAGAATCTGAGCAGATTGGAGGCGATGTTGCTGTCCTCGTACAGGCATTCTGTGAGGAGTTTGCATTGCCCCATCTCAAGCGCTTCATGGAGCGTTGCCACAAGGAGGATATCACAGCTCCACATCGCTGTAAGTTCATCCTCATTTTCCTTGTCTGCTACTGACATGATACTATACTACCACAGTTCCTGCATCCCCAGTGAACCCTACCACGTCCCCATCCTTACCTGCGCCCTTGTGTCCCACTGGTGTTCGGATCCAATGTTCAGCTCATGCTCCTACACAATTCCAGCGTGATTTTGTTCTTGCTGCATCGCAGACATCTTCCACACCATCCAAGTCATCAGCTGTGAAGCAGGCTACTGCCTTGGCTGCTGGAACCGCCAAGATGAAGCAGCATCGACACGCTGAGGTCTTTTCATCCCACGCGAAAAAATTTGGTGGTTCAGATGTTAAGGTTTTCGGTCCCCCACTGATCAGTATCGGGCTGAATACAGATGCTGTAATCAATCGCTTTAAGATGGGAGACCAAACAATCCTGAAGCTCCGTGAGCTTATCACCACTGTGCGCAGTAGCTGCTGGGAAGCGATCCTGAGGTCCCCCAAGTGGGATTTTACATACGAGCAGGCCTCCAATTTGACGACGGCACTCCACGCGGATTTGAATGGCTATCGGATAGATGGCATGCATAAGGTAATACTTTCGCAAACAATTTGTTGGCACTAAATCTGACATGTACACACACTACAGATGTCGGCGCTACTTTCTGTGGTTCTCAAGGTGCTTGGCACCATTGTTTTCATTTGCGCACTTTACTTCTTTAGTCTCGTCCTTATTTTCTAGATCAATTGCCTGTCATTTTTGTAAGTGCACACACCTGCATATTTCAGGGTATGATGGCATCTTTATTTACAAATGCAATTTGTATGTAGATCCCCGTCGGTGCGTTTTGATGTTGTCCATTTTTGTAAGTGCATGTACCTGCATATTTCAGGGATGTGCCTGCATTTACAAAATAATTTTATATGTAGATCCCCGCCTGTGTGCTTTGACGTTGTCCATATTTTATTTTATAAGTACAACAATCTTAAAAGTGATTTATTAATGAAACCTTTTGCCTGCAGCTCGAGGCTATGGTTAATCAGACCCTCTCGACAATGAAGCGTATGCAACACTTGCCACGAACTCGTCCAAAGGTCCGCCTCAGCAAGGAAGCAAGGGCCCTTATCTCAACACAATGTCGCCAGAAGTCTCGAGTTTTCAAGGCAGCGCTTGATGAGGCTTGGCTCCGGATTGACGAATCTGTGAAAACAATCGCGTCCTCTCACCACAAGAGCATCCGCCGCGTGCAAAATGATTTATACATGGGTCATGCTGCATTGCGCTACAAGCATATCAAATCAAGCCCATGGAATGCATTTTGCTGGAAGAAACATCAGCAAGCAAGGGACGAAAATTGTATGTTTGTAGTACCTTGCTTCATTTAATTACTAATGGTAGATCTTAGCTCACGAAAGCTCCAGAAAAGCAGTCCTTCAAGACCTTCTACACAACTATGCTGATGAGTACCGTGAGCTCTCACAAGAAGAAAAGGACCGTCTCGTCCAAGAATACAATGAGAACAAGGAGCACAAGACCAAGGGCATGAGAACATCGTCCAAGTCGAAGATCAACGATGTCACCCAAACACTGAAAGCTATTGAGAACGAGGTATGTTTTATTTATTTACATACATTTTCAAGGTGCCTGATATCAAATCAGTTGACCAACCTTCGATGCCGCACTGGCGTTGAAACAATTCTGTACACAGCGCGAGGCTCTACTGACCTCGCGCTAAGAGGTATTATATTCGCCACTGAAGGTGTCGATGACTTCATGGAGTCAACGATGAACATCGATAACCAAGACCTAGTGAGTAAGATGGAAGGCTATGCCATCCAAGGCATGCGAGGTGTGTTTTTTTGGCGCGGCTATTTCACTATCAAACTCTTATAATATTCTTGCAGGTGTGGCTAAAAATCATCAGGATCATTGTTCAAAGCTTCGTAGTGCAATCAGACACATCATCAATGAAAAACTTCGTAAGTGATTTGATGGATAAACTTGTTGTATTATATTAACAGTTGTTTTCAGAGGCAATTACCGGTAATCCGAAGGCCACGATGCAATGGGCGGACTACTGGCGCAATATCGTCCAACGCTACCACATCGTCTGTGAGGGCTGGACCTCGACTGTCCCTTTCAAGAACTTAAGCGAAGCTTCTAGTGCTCTTCCCGAGCTCAAGATGCTTCTCGACAAGTGGCAAAGTGGCTCTATTGGATGGAGACACCTGGAGGAGGGAGAATATGATCAGCTTCTCCAAGAGCGCCTTGAGAAGATTGATAGTGGAGAAATCATTGAGCACACCCGTCGTCAGCGCTCCGACAAGGGAAAGAAGCATGCCCAAACATCAGATAACCCTTCTACACATCGTCAGAAGAAGGCATATAAGAGCGTGGATACTATCGAGAACGAGAGTGATGAGGAGCGTGATAGTACCACATGCGCTCCATCATTGAACACATCCATATCTACTCTGGCACCTCCGGCTGTGGCTTCACAAGACATCACCGAGCCTTCTACTTCTACTTCTACTTCGTCCGCCCCCAGAGCTGCGAATGATAATACGGATGATCATCTTCCCTTCCTTACTGGCGCTGAATTGGACCAAACTCTCCAAAGGTTGGACATGATGTTGGCTGGTGGTTATATTCCTGACTTCCCGTTATCTGACTTTGTGATGCCTGAGCCTGACTATACTAGCTTATCTTAGACCTTATTTTCGAAGATTTTACCTTTAGACTTACTCTTGACTTTGCTCGTACACGTCACCTCCTACACTGGTAGAATGAAATTTGTTTATTGAAATCCATAGAGCTTGTACATAAGGACAAGGGGTAATCTAAGACACAATTCGTACTCCCCACCCTCGTAGCTGATATTGAGACCTTCTTCACCTGGCGGAGCGGTGTAAGGTTCGTCATCGATGACCATTGTGATGTCAGAGATCATGTGCTCGACTGTCTCGCGGTCTGCAGAAGACATCTCTAACAGTAGCCTTTGATCAGTGGCCCCGTACATTACAAAAAAAAGGACACTCACCAGATATTTCCTGCCTTCTCTTGCTTTGAGCTGCCTCCATCCATTCGCCTTACCTGCCAGATGGTAATACCACGCTATGACGACTGAGACCACAATATCTATGCCTGATGGAGGCTTTAGACAAGCTGGTGATCTTTCTGGAGGAGGAACCATGGTTGGACATTGAGTAAGATCAAGCCCGCCGCCTGTAGAACAGCGGCAAGCAGCTTGACGTCGAAGAGGATGACGAGGAGCGGATGAATGGGGCGTGGGAACAGTTCGTAGGAGGAGAGGAGGTTTAGCGAGAAGGCGGGGAATGCCAGATAAGTAATAGGACGAAATGGGGACAGAATGGAACATATTACTTACCCGAATTACCCGTGCCGAGCCTTATACTCGAATTTACCCTAAGGGCGTGCATTTGGGGCAGGACTTATTGCTGGTGTTGGGATTTAAGAGAACTGACTAAGTTAATAGTTAGTGAGCCACGTCATCGCCCACTATAATTATAGTTCCTTATTGGGAAGGTCAGGTGACTGGCACAATGTGCATGTGCTTTCCCACGCCTAAGCGCCCTAAGGTGCCTGACCTCCAAGTGTCTATTCCCATGTCCAACCAAGTTCCCAGGTGTGCATTTCCCCTTTTATCATTTATTTTATTATCATACCATGATTATTTCAACATGGACCCTTACTTTACATCACCCTAGCACTACTTATTTGGTTCCATGCCCTGGGAGCACACTTACATATGTTTTTACTTAGACATATGTGGTACCTTTTACTTGACTTTTAACTTTTACTGGACCTTTAGACTTTACCACCACTTCATGAGTATCTATCTACCATTCAACTATGAAGCTATTGATCTGAATCTTACCTGTCCATTCAAGTTGTATATACTGTCTACTCTCTCGCACTCTGCACGCCTATAGCGCATCATTTCCCGCACCTGTCGCCTTGTTCACATGCCTATAGCACCTTGTTCTCACACCTCGCATGTAGCCCAGAGTTGATAAACTTGTGGATACTGCTCACCTTGCTTCCCCTAAGGGTCAAGCCTATCGCACACCATACCTCACCCTAACACACATAAATTTATATCAGCTGCACACTCAGCTGAGTTGTGTTTCCCACATCAGTTTTCTTTCTCAACATTTTTTGCAACTATTATTCAAGTAATTACTTTGCTACTTTACTGAGTATATTCTACATTGAAAAAAATAAAATAAAATAGTCCATTGCAATGTATGCCTGCACACGAGTGGTCTGCTGTCCTAAACAACTGGGAAATATGATACTGAGCACCCCCCTAGCAGTGCACTTGTATGATCTAAGTGCAGTCCCAAAATTGTGGCCAAAATAAGGTTTCCCAACATATTTGTGCACATGTTTAGCATATTTCTCAACACTTCTCACCTAACATAGTCAATGTCTATTCTCTTGTCAAATGTAGACCAGAGTTAAAATACAGTACATATTTGATTATGCAACATATCCAAGATTTACTATTGTATATGCATGTGAGTCATAGATGTAACATGTTCTTCCTCTGGCTAAGAATCTAACAATACATCAGCTCATGCCCATATATTCAATATTTTTCATCCAATTAAATCCACCATTTGATCATGAATATTAGATTACAATTAATAGTGAACATTTTGTGACTCTGGTCTTAGATCTTTAATGCAAAGATAGCCTTGTAAAAATCAATAATTTGTCCCTGAATTTGAGTATTTTGAGTCACAATCAGCATTGATATTAATGGACAATATCATAGATATCTTGCAATTTGAACTGACCTTGATGCCAGTGGTCTGTACCACTGTCAGGAGCACACAGATCTATTGATACATGAAATCAAAGATTTGAATGTCCTGTGGGATGAATTTGGTATTATCAGTATTCTTGTTGTGAGTGCAATCACCTGCTTTTGAATTGTATACTAATTGTTTTGTAGCCATTCACAAATGACTTTCCCCAAGCCAATATCTATCAACTACTATCTTTCAATCTTCTCCACCAGCTGGTCAAAGGTGCCTTTAAAGACCATCTCATGGATTGGGTAGTAGAGTACCTTAGACTTACACACAGGACCAAACAAGGAGACAAGATTATGAGTGACATAGATCACAGGTATGTGATCTCACTTATTTTGCAAACAACATCCTCTAACAATAGCTTAGAATTGCTGCTGTAGCATCATTCACTGGTCTATGTCAATTTGCTGACAGCCATGATTTCAAACAATAGACTGGGAATGATTTGAAAGCCCTTATGAAGGTCTTCCTTCCAGCTATCGAAGGCTATGTACCTCAAGAGATGGTGCACACATTTCATGCATTGTTGGAATTTTGTTACATTGCACAGCACAATGTCATTAGTGAGGCCTCCTTGAATGAACTTCAAGATGTGCTTACTTGGTTCCACCATGACCACCAGATATTTAAGACCATGGGTACAAAACCTCACTTTTTGTACCCTCACCAGCATTCAATGGCCCACTATGTGGACATGATTTGACTCTTCAGTGCCTCAAACAGATTGTGCTCATCAATCACTGAATCAAAGCACATCAAAGTGGTGAAGGATCCTTGGTGGTGGTCTAGCAGGAACAATGCCCCAAATGGAACAGTTCAATTGGGGGTAGAGTTAGCAGAGATGAGATATGTATATTAGTTAGTTAGCAGTCTTGGTTACTCATGCCTCCAATGAAACAATTCCATTGAGGGCAGAGTTAGCAAAGATATGAAATTTGAATTTCACTACACAACTCTGTGTTTAATGTTGTCAAGCAGTGCCCCTCCAACCTCTGCCATCAAAACTCACGTTAAAACTCAAAAAACTTAGTGGGCTTTGCCATGCACATGGCCTAATATACATATATCTGCTAACTCTGCCTACAATGGAACAGTTCCATTGGAGGTTAGGTAGCAGGGACATGATTATGAGTCCTATTAGCCAAAAGGAGCACTTTGTTAGGATTAGTTAGGTTAGTTCCTAACAATCACAGTAAATTTTAAAAGAAACTTATATTTCTGAGCAGGTTTTCACAACTTAGAAGTATTGTATTGGTGTTATAGTTATGAAAAATCTATCTAAGAAGTAAGGGAGAATGGTTTTTCTTATTGCTGTCTGTGCATAGTTTGTGTTTTTCAGTTATCTTGCTAATGGCCATGTGGTTTTTGCTTGGCTCACTTAACCTCAATTTAGAAAACTTGTGTGATTGTGAATTGTGAAATATGAAAATTTTGAGATTTGGGATTTTGAACTTTCAAGAGCCTAAGTCCAAAAATGCTCCAAAACATGATATAGTGGACACTGATCACACACCTGCTGTACTCCTGGAACAAGCATTACAAATGTGTGACAACACAAATCATTACACAATTGGGCTACTTTTGAATAACATTCTTGAGTGAAATTGCCTTCCCCTGCAGCCAAGTGTAGTAAAGTGAATAGGTTAGTTTTCTTATCAAAAATAATAGAAATGCACAATAATCTGATTGAAATAATGAGCTTAGGCAACTCAATTGAATTGTGCTCACTAAACAACTGTTTAAACAATGAATCAAAATATATCCATTCTGTGAGTTGCCAACTATATATATTACTATGTTTTGGGTGCACAATGCTAATATGTGCATGTCATTTTGCACCATTAGAAATGAGGAACAGATCACTCTGGAGTATGATTGGCAGTCTCATTCAATTGCCTTTAAATGACATCTCCTGGTAGATCCAACCGACATCATGCTATCCATGACAATCAGGACAGACCATTGCTTCCCATTCCCCAGCCAAATTGCATACCACCTGATTTGTCATAAGCAGGTCCTGCTCCATAACATTTTGCATGGCAGCCTCCACCTAATTTCCCATATCAACCTCTGCCAGTTGAGCAATATCTTGGTTTATCATGAAATGCAATTGCATATGTGCAGCAAGCTCATCATCTCCCTTGAGTTGAGCTTGATTATAATGCAGCCTTGAATGAGCAAATTAATACTGCTCATAATGATAGACATCATCAGCATAATATTTGTCACTAACAGGAGAGAGATGAGATCCAATAGTAGGTACAAGAAGAGCTCATGGTAGCTGGGATGTAGCCTCCACAGCAGCCTCATATCCCTAATAATGAACCTGTTCTACCTTATCCTCCTGCCTCTCCCATATATGGTCCTATCTATTATGAGGGTGCAGTTGGTCCTCACAACTTTGACAATCCTCTTCATTACTTTGCTTCTAACCATGCTCCACCTCAACCTAATCATCAATAATTAGATATTTAGTTTCAGCATCATTTTGAGGTAGAGCAGGTGGGAAATGGCAGATTCAGCATCAATTATAGCAGTAACTATAGTGGTAAGAAGCTGAGCTGGTGGCTTCAGTAACACTCAAGTCCTATAGTACTTCTTACATACTTTTCATGCACATCTCATGTACTTTTGCACACTGCTTGTATCCATCTCATATATATCTTGCACACTTCTTGCACACTTTTCATATACTTCTCACACACTTCTCACACACTTCTCACATACTCCTCATATGCTTCTCATGCATGTCACTCACACTTCATATATACAAATAACTAAGCTGACACTTTGACTATCAGACCTAATATTAAATTGGATATTGCTCATACATTTTCATCCAAGTAGTGGGGAGCTGTTTCCTGATGCTTTGTGGTCAAACCTGATAATTCATAGTTCTTAGTTGATATTGTGAAATATTATCACTCTTTCTATCTGAAATACCTGTCATTATTGATAATCTGCATATTGCTTGCTTTCCTTACATTCACTATCACTATTCCCCATAACACACTAACCTGAAATATGCCAACCTGCTATATCCAAAAATATCAGACACAACACTTTGGCATTGCACATTGTAATTATACCTTGGACATTGTTTCTTACACTCAGACTTTTGACAGTTTATCAATTGACTAACTACAGACTCATTCCAATAGCTAACTCCTTGGGTCAGACTAACTTGTCTCATAAGTATAGCAGACTAGGCTGTGCAAGATCACAACACATTTTTTATATTGCTGATTACTTACTTCATGTAGTATCCAACAATTGTTGTATCTCTACATTGTGTGCATTTAAGTATCTTCACTTTTATGGCTTTCTGTTATCTGTTTCTGTCTGGCTTGTTGATCCATATACAAGTTTCATCTCTAAATTCATTTCACTATGATCTATCTTACTAATACATTTTCACATACTCATACATAACCTTACTCTTCTGCTTACTGATCCACTCAGACTTATCTCCAGTATATAAACTTCTGTATTTCCTTCCTTGTGAATCTCCATCCCAGGCCTAGGGAGGAATTCCCTAGGCCAAAGCTCCACTCCTCCCACTCAGTTATTTGACATATACTGTTCATAGAAATCAAGCAAGCAGAGTGTCTTGGTGAATAAGTGAGGTCATTTTTCCACCCTTCTCATGTACTTCTCATCACTTCTCACTTTTGACTTCTCCTATCTACATTATCTGTTTTCTTGTTATTTATTTTTTTACAACCTTTGTCATTCATTTCCTATCAACACATATATTTATTGTGTGTAAAATTGTGTCATATGTTGAAGGTATAATTATGATGTCTGATGCCAAAGTGTCAGGTGTGATGTTTTCAGGTTTAGTGGGTTATGAGGAATGCTGATAGTGAACATTGGAAAAGCAAGTAGTATGCAGATTATTGATAATAACAGTGGATCAGTGTGAGGAGGGACTCAAGCACCAAACTCAAACAACATGCAAGAGCAGACTATGCACCTAGTGGGGCTAGCAAGACAAGATAGGGTATAGATAGGGCAAGTGCATGGGAAAATATCAGGTCTGATGTGGCTGAAACATCAGGTCCACTAATCAAAAAGTCAGGTTCCATCGGGAAGTGGATATTGTGTGACAAGCATTTGATGTGATGCATGAAATAGCTGAATATGAGCCTAGTGTGAGCTTGGGTGTTACAATGTGAAAACCACATGAGCACATGAGCATTTCTGAAACTGTTTTCCCTTTCTTCTCAAGATTTACCTCTCATGTACTTCTTACACACTTCTTACACACTTCTCATGCACCTCTCATGTACTTCTCACATACTTTGCACACTTCTCATGCACTTCTCATGTATTTCTCACATACTTCTCACTAGCACACAGCTGTTCCACCTTCAGCACATATTGTTGAGTGTATTGTATTTTCCTGTTTTTTCCTATCTCCCAAAACAATATGGGCACCCAAATGTTCCTGCAGCCATCACACTGTATTTCTTACATGTACTTCTCATGCACTTTATACACACTGCTTGCACACATCTCACACACTTCTCACATACTTCTCATGCACTTCTCATGTATTTATCAAATAGATCTTACACACTTCTTGCATACTCATCATATCCTTCTCACACATGTCATACACACTTCTCATTCAAGTAACTAAGCTAACACTTTGACTATTAGGCCTGATATTCAATTGGATATTGCACATACATACATATATATATATATTGGACTGACCACAGTATCACCTATCTTAAGAAGAAAGGGAGAAAAGTATTTTCCCATCACTCACCTGCTCATATGGTTTGCACTTAAGGCCATGTGGTTTTTGCTTAGCTTGCTAAAAATCTCACATGGCAAGAGTGAAATGTGAAAAGGTGAAAAAAATGATATTTGACATTTGACATTTGAGAATTGTAAGAGGCACAACTTTATTACTTAATAAGCTAATGAACATAATGAAATTTTGAAACTTTGAGTGAAAATTTTATCAAGTCTGAATTTACTACCAAATGTGATATAGTGATCTGCATGCTTACTGTGCATGGGAACAACATGGACAAACAACTTAATTTCCTCTCATGGGGGAATACAGGCAACGAGAATAACAAAAGCATAACAAATGCATGACAATACAAACCATCACACAATTGCTTTTGAATCACAATTCAATAGCAAAAGCATAAACAAATGTGTCATCACACTGTTCATTACACAATTCATTATACAACTTGGCTACTGCTTTTGAACACATTCTTGAGTAATTGCCTTCCCCTGCAGCCAAGCATAATAAAGTGTATTACATCATTTGTGGGTCTTTTCATAATGAAATTGATAGAAATACACAATAATCTGACTTGGTTAATGAGCTCAGCTAACTCAATTCAATTTTAATTGCACTTACTAAACAACAGTTTCAACAATGAACTTGAACAAAATTTTACCATGAGTTGCTGACTATTTTATATGTGTAAGGTGCACAATGCTAATGTCTGCACATCACTTTGGGCCATTTAGAATTGAAGAACAGATTACACCAGAGTGTGATTGGCAGTCTCAATGGGAGCACAATAGGCTTAATTGCCTTCAAATGACATCTCCCAGTAGATGAAACTATCACCATGCTGCCCACGGAAATCAGAACAGGCCTCTGCCTCCCATAACCCAGCCAAATTTCATACCAGCTAATTTGCTGCAAGCGGATGAAATAAGACAGCAGGTGCAAGATGAGCTCAGGGCAGCTGGCACACATCCCCCAAGCAGCCTCATGTTCCTGCCCCTCCTGTAAATCTCCCTCATTTGGAAGTAGAGCATATTAGAGATCATTTGCTCCAGAGACAAGCATAGGAGGAATTTCACTGACAGCAGATTCTGCAGCAACAACAGCAGCAAGAAGTTGAGTGCATTAATAGAGATGCTCAGTATGCTCTGGAAGTGCAGCAGCAAGAAGCTGAATGCATTGATAGACAGAATCAAGATATTCTGTGAGTGCAGCAACAGGAAGCAGAAGCTCTTTTATATAGAGAACTGACTGATATGATGTGTACTTTTATATGTAGTGTAGTAGTTTGTACTTTTACTTTACAGTTGGCAATAACATGCTCAAAAATGTAAATTTTGATTCCAAAATTTTGTTCCAACATCATTTTAAATAATTAAGGAAATGTTAACAAAATTCAGATGAAGCTGAGGCTAGGGAGCCACAAAAGAGCATGAAGCACTCTTTTGGCTTCCTGTGCCAAAGGCACAATGGGTATTGGACTAGTCATCCAAGTAGGGGGCAGGAGTTTCCTCCTATACTTAGGGGTAAAACATAATATATCTTCTTAAGAAGAAAGGAAGAACAGTTTTGGAAATGTTTGGGTGCTCACATGCATTTAGGTATCTTCACTTTCCAATTTTCTGTTATCTCTGTTTCTGTTTTGCATAGGATTTTGACAAAAGTAAAAATGCAATCTACTACTTGTCTCTCAGAACCACACAAGTACCCAAATGTTTCTGCAACCATTGCACTTTACTTCTTGCATGTACCTCTCATCTACTTCTCTTGCACTTCTCATGTACTTATGCACACTTCTCATAGACTTCTCATTTACTTCTCATGTACTTTTGCATACTGCTCACACACTTCTCACACACTTCTCATATACTTCTCATGCACTTCTTGCACACTTCTCACACACTTCTTATATACTTCTCATATACTTCTCTTGTACTTCTCATTTACTTCTCATGTACCCTTGCATACTGCTCACACACTTCTCACACACTTCTCATATACTTCTCATTTACTTCTCATGCACTTCTTGCACACTTCTCATATACTTTGCATTTATATTTCATGTATTGTTGCACACTACTCATACACTTCTCACACACTTCTCATCTACTTCTCATGTACCCTTGCATACTGCTCACACACATCTCACAAACTTCTCATGTACTTTTGCATACTACTCATACACTTCTCATATATGTCTCATGCACTTCTCATGTAATTTTGCATACTACTCATACACTTCTCATATATTTCTCATGCACTTCTCACACACTTCTCATATACTTCTCATGCAATTCTCATCTACTTCTTACACACTTCTCATACACTTCTCATATATTTCTCATATATTTCTCATGCACTTCTCACACACTTCTCATATATTTCTCATATATTTCTCATGCACTTCTCACACACTTCTCATATATTTCTCATGCAATTCTCATCTACTTCTCATTTACATTTCATGTATTGTTGTACACTGCTCATACACTTCTCATATATTTCTCATGCACTTCTCACACACTTCTCACACACTTCTCATATACTTCTCATCTACTTCTCATCTACTTCTCATGCACTTCTTGCACACTTCTCACACACTTCTCATATATTTCTCATGCAATTCTCATACACTTCTCATATATTTCTCATGCACTTCTCACACACTTCTCACACACTTCTCATATACTTCTCATGCAATTCTCATCTACTTCTTACACATTTCTCATATATTTCTCATGCACTTCTCACACACTTCTTGCACACTTCTCATGCACTTTTCACACACTTTTCATTTACTTCTCATGTACTTTTGCATACTACTCATACACTTCTCATATATTTCTCATGCACTTCTCATCTACTTCTCATGCACTTCTCACACACTTTTCATTTACTTCTCATGTACTTTTGCATACTACTCATACACTTCTCATATATTTCTCATGCACTTCTCATCTACTTCTCACACACTTCTCATATACTTCTCATGTAATTCTCATCTACTTCTTATGCACTTCTCACACACTTCTCACACACTTCTCACACTTCTCATACACTTCCCATCTACTTCTCATGTACTTTTGCATACTACTCACACACTTCTCATATACTTTTCATCTACTTCTCATGCACTTCTCATGCACTTCTTATGCACTTATCAAATACTTCTCACACACCTCTTACTAGCACTTACTCATTCTGCCTTTGGGCACAGAAAGCAAAAAAGAGTGCATCACACTCTGTTTCTAGCTTCCTGACCTTAGCTTCATCTTAATAATTCTGAAGGCTCCTAATAACCATCTCCCATCTTCTGTCTCTTTATTCTCTCCTCTCCATGCTCTTCTGTCTCCCTATCTCTGCATCCTAATGATCATAGCAGAATTTGAAACAGATAACATGATTTTTAAATGACAAAGTTCAGAATCTTTGATAGCTAAAATATAAACAATCTAATAGAAACCTATCAGAGGAGTTTTCCTAAGGGTGGAGGAGGATGCTTCCAGCCTGGTGGCAACTCCCAACCTGGTATCAGTGCCTAATGGAGTAGCTTGTCATAAAACTCAACTGAGTCTCCACAACTTGACCATGCTTTTGCATTGCACCACCACTCCTTCCAGCCCCTAAGGAGTTCCTTCTGTTTTTCCCTATCAGTCATCTTCTGCAACTTTTTCTGCTCCTTACTCATCCAGTACTCATGCTCCTCTTTGCTCCACTCTATGTCTTTTTTAATCCTGACAGTATGCTTGGAGAGATCATGTATCCTCTACTCATATGCATAAGTGTATTTTTGACAGGCTGTCATACTATAAGGATCATTGAGCTTATAATGCTCAGGCTGAGCACAAAACTAGTTGTGGTGCACTTGGACCTCCCAGTCAATAGAGTGAGAAGAAGGCAAGGATGGTGGCAGGACAGCATAGCTATGCTGAAGAGGAGACAACAGAGCCTGGATGCAGGGAGAACTGCAGAAGGATTTTTTTAAAAATATTTATCTTGTTAGTACATGACCAAATGACTCACACATTGTCCAATAAAGCAGAAAACTACACCACAGACTGTACAGGCAGTGGTGGGTAGCCCAAAGGCTGTCGAGAACTGCAGAGGGGTGGCTGTTAACACATTCAAGTCAGCTTAGCAATAGGAACTCATGTGTGGTCCAATAATATGAAATTCTGGCCAAAGAAAGACATATCCTAAACAATTACAATAGGGAAACATGTGTTGAATAGTGCACCACAATGGCAATTGAGTAGGCACTTGAAAACATGTAACATTCTCACATACTTCTTACAAACTTCTCATATGCTTCTTATGTACTTTTGCATACTATTCACATATGTCTCATATATCTGGCACACTTCTGACACACTTTTCATATACTTCTCATGCATTTCTTTAGTACTTTTAGCACACCTTTTATGTACTTCTCCCATACTTCTCATGCACTTCTTATACCCTTCTCATCTACTTCTCATGTACTTATACTAGACCCAAAGTACCTCATGCACCAATGACTCAGAGGCCAGATCTGCCTCATGTCCTCTTCCTGATATAGAAGTCTGCTTCATGACATCTTATCTCTGAGTCAGATAGATTCATAGATACAGACTCCTTCTGAACCTTATAGGATAAACAAATATAGCTTAGATACATATCATTGTATTCCTTACCTTAATATACTTAGTATTCCATCAAAACTCCTTTCAGAGTGATTTCCAGTCCCTTTGTCTTGACCGCACTTCTAAGGCAAGTCAATGCTACCTTAGCCATACATCTATTAGTCCTACAGCTTAACAAGCTACTACACTTACTAAGCTCATCAGAGGATACCTCCAGCTTCATCCAAGCTAGAACCTGTCCTTCTGTCTATGCATGACCACTAGATGATTAGCCACTCAGCTAGAAAAGACTTGATCTATCCAAGTCATAACACTTTGTCATTCATTTCCTATCAAGACATATATTCATTGGGTGTAAAATTGTGTCATATGTTGTTATATTTTCAGCTTTATTGTTTACTGTATGTATGTATGTATGTATGTGAAAACCACATGAGCACATAAGCATTTCTGAAACTGTTCTCCCTTTCTTTTTAAGATTCACCTCTCATGTACTTCTCATGCACTTCATACACACTGCTTGCACATCTCATACACTTCTCATGTACTTCTTGCATACTTCTCACACACTTCTCATATGCTTCTCATGTACTTCTTGCATACTTCTCACACACTTCTCATATGCTTCTTATACACTTCTCACACACTTCTTCATATACTTCAAATCTACTTCTCTTGCACTTTTCATGTACTTTTGCACACTTCTCACACACTTCTCATACACTTCATACTAGCACACACCTATTCTACCTTTAGCACAGGAAGCAAAAAAAGCACTTTGTGCTCTTTTTTTTTAGCTTCCTAGCCTTAGCTTCATCCCAACTAGTCCAACACCTGTTGCGCCTTTGGCACAGAAAGCCAAAAGAGTGCTTTGTGCTCTTTTGTGGCTCCCTGGCCTCAGCTTCATCTGAATTTTGTTGACATTTACTTAATAACTTAAAATCATGTTGGAACAAAATGTTGAAATCAAAATTTACATTTTTAAGCATGTTATTGCCAACCATAAAGTAAAAGTACATGCAATTTTAATTCTGTAAGTCCTCTCAGCACTTCCATATATACTACATTTGTTGTCTTTGAGCCTTCTTCATTCTCCAGGAAGATAGCATACACTCTCTCTGGATGAGTGCAGTGAGACAATGCCACATAAAGCTGACCATGACTGAACACAGGTGTCTGCAAATTCAGCCCAACCCACTTGACACTTTGACCTTGTGCTTTATTGATTGTCATTGTGAAAGCCAGGCAAACAGGGAATTGGCAACACTTGAGGGGGATAGGGTTTTCTTCAGGGCTGGCCTCTAGGCTTATGTGAGGGATTAGGACTGTGTTTCTATCATCATGGCAAGCTTCATCTACTCTGTCCCTCAGAATGCAACACCTAAGGATGCATGGGGTTCAGGAAAGAAGGATTATGTGTATTCCATTATAAAGCCCTTTGGAGGGATTTAAATTGTGCAAGAGCATCAGAGGAACACCTGCTTTGACCTCCAATCTGTGCAATGGAAAGCCTGATGGGATGAGAGTATGAAGGAATTCAGTGAGAATGTCATTATATTCCTTATCAGTGACTGAGTCTGCACTAGTAAAGACTGCTTTTTCTTCAGGGAATGAATTGAAAATAGTGGCATTTATCTTATCCACATCAGTGTTCTTGGTGGAAAGGATGGTGCATTCAAGAAAGAAGGAATCATTCATGGAGGGATGGCCAGGGAGCAGAATTGGAGCATATAGGGCATTGATGAGTAAATGTATGTCATTGTTAGGACATGTGTACCAGCTGCTCTGAGCTTATCTTGCACCTGCTGTCTTATTGCATTCCTATCCTAATGCTAACAAAGATTGCACAGGCAGTGTCTGACATTATGAGCAGCATTCATTTGCTTATTCAAGCGAGCATTATAATCAATGCAAGGACAATGAGTATGCTGCACATGCGTAATTGCATTTTGTGGCAAACCAGGATATTGCTCAACTGGTAAAGGAATGTGGGGGAAATCTGGAGGAGAATGCCATTGTGGAGCAGGTTCTGCTTGCAGCAAATTAGCTGGCATGAAATTTGGCTGGAGTATGGGAGGCAGAGGCCTGTCCTGATTTTCATGGACAGCATAGCAACAGTTCTGTCTACTGGGAGACATTATTTGAATGTGATTAAGCCTATTATGCTCCCATTGAGACTGCTGATTGCACTCTGGCATAATCTATTCTTCAATTCTAAATGGCCTAAAGTGATATGCAAACATTAGCATTATGCACCTTATATACTTTGGCCACCCCATTTTAAGTACCTCTTAGGTTGTATTGTGTCCATAGAAGTAGAGGCCTAAGTGGTGCTTTTGGAGGGGTCCAGCCTATGTTCCGTGGTATTCTCCTGAACATATAGGTACCAAACATGTGATATATTGGGGATGGTCCAAGGATCATTATGAAAATCATGTGGAAACTACCACAAGATATTTTTGGACCACAGATATATTGGGATTCCCTGTAATGTGAGGGTGTCAAGGGTCCCACTATGACCAAATTATTATAATAAATTTTTGAAAATTGCAGCCCATCTGTCCATTGATCCATCCATCTGCCTTGCCTTTATATCAACATGATGTCAATAGTATCTTAGATGTCTCTACATCTGCTAAAACTACCAGCAATTATCATTAGTAATAGATATTAGGATGGGTAAACCTGCAGATATCCAAACCTTGACCCACACCTGTACCCATGTATCCAAGGGTATGGAGCAGGTTTAAGAGGGTACAGTGGGTATAGTATCTATGAGGGGTAAACCAATGGGTATACACACAAATGTAATGTAGCTACTAGACATGCATAAACTACAAAATAATATCATTGCAGCCCTCATCCAACTTCTGCTCTTCAAGGTTTCACCAATAACAAGGATTCTTTGTCTGTTGAATACCACATAAAAGTACATCAGTCAGTTCTATGTTCTTTGAGCAAGATTTGACAAATGTAACAATACAATATACTAACTAACATAAAATTACACAATATGTAACTGTATCATTGAATGTATTTATTTTCCCATTTTTCCCTGCCTTCCATCTCCCATTGTGTCCCATGTCCTCCCATCTCCTGTCTCCTGTTTTCCATTTAGTGAAATACACAAGATAGATGAGATATGCAAAAGTCACATGAGTGCCCAAATGTTTCAAAAACTGTTGTACTTTACTTCTTAGATATCCATCTTAGGCCTGGGGAGGAATTCCCTAGGCTGGAGCTTGGCTCCTTCCACACATTTATTTGACATATATTTTTCATACATTTCTCATGAAAAGCAAGCAAGCAAAGTGTCTTGGTGAATAAGTGAGGTCATTTTTCCATCCTGGTATATAATATTTGTTAGGGGGAGGGGGGTATTTGTCCAATACCTCTACTTCTCACTTCTCACCACTTCTCATGTACTTCTCACTTACTTCTCACCACTTCTCACCACCTCTCACCACTTCTCATGTACTTCTCATCACTTCTCACTACTTCTCATGTACTTCTCACCACTTCTTACCACTTCTCATCACTTCTCACTACTTCTCACTTACTTCTCACCACTTCTCATCACTTCTCACTTTACTTCTCATCACTTCTCACTACTTCTCACTTACTTCTCACCACTTCTCATGTACTTCTCATTACTTCTCATTACTTCTCACCACTTCTCATCACCTCTCACTTACTTCTCACTACTTCTCATCACTTCTCACTTACATCTCACTACTTCTTACTTTACTTCTCACTTCTTATATTACATAATCTATTTCTTATATTTCACATCTCATTTCTCATATTTCACATCTCACTTCTCATATTTCTCACTTCTCACTTCTCATTATACCCCCCTCCCCCCTATGAAGGATTATACTATTAGGCCTTCAAGGTGTTTTCATAATAACTTGAATGATTTAGTAAGAATAGATCACAAATCCGCAAGGGGCCGCATACCTTAGCAAGCCTTCAGTGGAATCGTCCCCGTCCAACGCGTAGTTATAACCCTCCTGAACGGCCGCCGCACGCATGCAGAACTGCACGCAGGATAGATTCGGAACGATATTGGAAGGCAGCTCGAACGTCCCGTCGAGCAGCAGGTGGGAGACGGTCAAGTACCGAATTAGAGAACACGAGAACCTGTTCTGCGTTACGTGGTCGTTGGGCGTGGCGATGAACAGGAATGAAGCCTTTTGGACGAGGTCTGAAATGCGATGCGTACCTTCTCCTTTAAGCGAGGCCAAGAGTTGAGTCAGTGAATGCGTTTGAGCTTCGGTGAGAAGCAGTTGGAATGGGAAGGCAGCGGGAGCTTCTAAGAAGCGCAGGAACATCATTAGGAGGCGGGCCCATATCCGAGCGCACTTGGCAACGTATGAGCTGGTGACAGGCTGACGAAATGGCGCGTTGACAATGGGCCTGATAGAGAGGTTAAACGTTGCGGAACAAAACCCTTGTACTGGGCGCTTACCCATTTGCCGTGTTGATCCATCTGAGAAACGTGAGATCTAGGTTGGGGAGTATGGCAGAAATACCGTCGAGCCAAGTGTGAACAGCTTCATGAAGGACCTGAAGATGAGGCTCGTGCTCTGCTGGAGCAGAGGCTACCTTGAGGAGGTCAGGAAGGGGAAGCCCTTCAATCGCCTGGTTCCACTTGGTTTTGGCCAGGAAGGTGCCGTGGGATCTGGTGTCGCCGTCTACGTGATATATGTCTTGATCGACTGCCTGACGGCGTTTCGTGACGGTCTTGATATATTCATCGTATTCAGTAGGGGATGAGGAGATGAGACCGACGTCAACCGCGACAAGACTTTGAACGCCTCGAAACTCGTATATTCGCTGTAAGTCGCGCGGGACATAATTGGGGCGGCATGCTATGCCAGGATGTTTGTGCTGGAAATGGTCCTGCATCGTCCTGGATTTGATGGCTAGATAATAACACCCTTCAACCTCGCATGAAAACCCCGAGTGGAGCTTGAGACCAATGATGGGGGAGATGAGATGTTTGGGTGGTTCGAATTCGTCAACGCATCCTAACGCCTGCAGGATGGGGTCCAGCTGATCAGAAGGGGGAGCTTTGTGAGCGTGCTGTTTAACGGCGTGGGCGCGGACGTGTTTTGCCGGAACAGCGCTCTCACAATCAAGACAAATCGCTATCTTGTATACTGGATCGACAGCGATGCTGATGCGATGGAGGAGGGTGAGTTCGGGAGTTGGAGCAGGCGAAGGATTAGGGGATGGTAGGATATGATTGCGATCGGCGCCATCGAGAGGGTCGCCTGCTTGATGAGAAGGCGTCTTTTTGCGCTTTCTCTTGCGCTTCTTCGTAGAGGGAGGATCGACAGGCGGTGAGGACGCACGAGCAACTGGGGGAGAACGCCAACCTCCATCTGCATCACCTCCATCCGCGTGACCTTCGTCAGGCTCGCCTTCATCGACCTCATCTTCATCAAGCTCGCCTTCACCGACCTCACCTTCGTCAGACTCGCCTTCACCGACCTCGCCTTCATCAGACTCGCCTTCATCATCCTCGCCTCGGTCGCCGACATGAGAATCGTGACTGCGCTTATAGTGCGTAATGATCTTCAAGGGATCAGCGGTCTGAAATGCGCAGCGAGGGCAGTGAAACTGCTTATCCGATTCGCGACATAATCTTAGGCCGTCTGCAACTTCGTCAGCTTTGATCAAAAAAATGCAGGAGAGACGCACTGCAATACGCAACCGGGGTATGTGTGACCCGGACGTGGGTATTCACCAGAGATTTTTTCTTGGAGGAAAAAGGACAAGCGTCACAGCGAGGCCTGAGTCGCCTACAATCAGTTGTAGAAAATAATTAGAGGGGAGACACTTACATGGCAGGTGAAGTGGGACGGCGGGCTCTTACTTGCCCAGGCTGTCTACTTTAATATGACAGCAAGATCGTGGCGATACACATTCTTCTTAACTAGCATGATGGATATAAGCTAATGCGACGTTATATGCGATAATGTGTGATATAAGTATTACCGATCATGAGTATTTTAACAATGCAAACGGGCTGGACCGTGTCATGAGCAGGTCTGTACATAGCATTTCCTAAACAAACATTTTATGTGCGTATTTTGAAATGTGAAGGAAGCATGTAAATAGCGAAGCATGGTTCCCGACGCTTCGATTGATAAATTGCAGCCATCGCGCCAATTGCGGCGGAAAAGATGATCTATCCAAAGATCAGAAGAACCTGGAGAGCTAGGAACTTTAAGTTAACTCACAGGTTAATGAATCAAATGCATCAGTAGTCACCCACCGTTGCAGGTCCATCTGCAGCCCAACTGAGCAGCAAGAGCAAGGGTTAGCGACGAGGTATAGCATAAGTTGATTTCGCCGTACGCGACCTGCCGAGCTTAACGCCCGGTAGCTATCTGATGAACCCTGGAGGTAGACGAAGCATCGGGAACTCCAGATCCCACGCAGATCCGGAGCACACGTCGACCGAGATCTGACTCAGACCTTTACCGGCACAGCGACGCAACGACTATAACCTGCAGCAGGGCGCCATCGTCAGGCGTGAAGGCAGCGATGGGCAAGCGCATTGACCAGGTAACCAATCGAGAAGACAAGCGTTGACGGGGACGCATGTTAACGATATTGTACTTGCGTATGGAGGGATGGTTGAAGTTGAGAGCAAGAAGTAAATATTACGTAAGGTGCGGTTCCGTTTGTGTTTATAGGGATGAACTTGTGATGTTATGTAAAAGCAAAATCCTGCGAGGCCCATTAGAGTGCCTAGTTCACACGATGGGCTATACCGTGACTTTGTTATTTTAGTATACCAGCAGGAGTGTATTAATGCTATGGATGTAATATACACCCAGTCCACTTGTATTAACTTTAATGAGCAATATCGACATCGCCTGAAACTCATCATGACATCCGCATCCGCTGGCCTCTACTCATGACGTCACCGTTGTCAGACGCATACAACTTTTTGATCTCCCTCCACCTGAGGCAATCGTTATCCGCCGCAGACTCCCTCTGAACACGAAACTCCAGCCCCATGACAGCCACTTTCTCTCAGATCGACGTGTGCTTGGTGAGGGAAGGAACGACTGCGCTTCGTGAACATCCTCAACCGAAGACCAGATGCGATTGCTGTGACGGTGCGAAGGATAGTGTGCAGGGTCCATATCGTCATCGTGCCCGGGGTGGAAATGCAGGATAAGAGCGGATAATCATGTGGCCATCCTTTAGTACTGAGGTTGGGAGTGCCGACCCCAGAGTCGTTGGACCGCTTGGCCTCCGCGAAGACCAGTTTGTCCAGATTGCATATTCTGGGCCCGGCAGCGGGGAACGCGGTCCGCTTCTCGGTGCAGAGTGAGACGAGGGAGTGGAGAAACGGCAACGACGTTGGTCGGGTGAGATATCAAGGTATAGGAGCGCGATTGTGGTGAGTGCGAGACATTATTTTAATCTTCTTGCTGTCAGATGCAGTTATAGGCTTGTGCAGGGCGGAAGGCTTCCGTTTACTATACAGATGTTGGATATCTACTGCACATCAGGAAACTGTAAGACGGAAATCAGAGATTACTTACGAGGATGTTGGAATGAGACTATTCAAATGAGACGAAGAATGCGAATTGAGCTGGATGGGCTGGCAGGCGGACGTAAAGAGCAGGATGACTTCCAACCGTCAGGGTAAGACTGTAATAACCAGCGCAACCTGACTCATTGATCTATTATCGTTGAGAGGAGGCGACACAACCTACCGACAGAATACACCGGATGAAGGGCCAACGCGAAGACGCCGTCAAACACAAGCTCGCCGCGAGCACCAGCCGTAATGCGAGACGACGTTGTGTGCCTCAGTTTTTACCCAAAGGTTGTAAATGACCGATGCAATACCAACGATCCATCTACGCAGCGATAAGGACGATATCAGGTGTTCGAAAGAGAAAACTTGCCTCATGACATGCACGGGAAAAGAAAGTTCTTCGGGGACTCTGAGGCAAGTAAAAGCTAACGTGCAGTACGGTAAGGAGTGACTAAGAAACATGAGGGTTAGTCACCAAACGTTGATGAACTTGATCTGATAGAGCTGACCTGGGCAGAATGACATCTACAAGCTGTTTGAACAGCAGCCGAGTATTGTAATACACGTTCTTGATGAATTAAAATACTGTGGTTGGACGGCATGGGCGATACCAGGTGAGGGTGGAACCAGACGAAAGCTCAAATCTTTCACGCGTGATTCACGAGCGCAGACAGCCCAATGCTTCTATTCGGCTGACGGTTCGGTAGTGAGCACGCTGTATGGCTCGAAAGCCAATGCTAATGAAAACAGTAGTTGAAATAAAACTCACGCAAGCTCAGGGCACTGACTTTGTGCCCTGGTTGGAGTGCGGGTAAGACGAGCCGTTTAGGCTCGTCTTTGGCACCAGCTAGATTAGCG
>QLOO01001417.1:0-10758 GCA_003313855.1 Suillus sp. MG131 | reverse complement strand
TTCTCTCAGCATTATCTTTGCAGCTTCAATACTAGTCTCAACCTCTATACTGACCTATGCTGCACCCACATCAAGGCCCAGTGACTTGCATGCTGCGTCAAGCATAGCACATGTCACATCAGTGCCGCGTCACTGCCGCGTCACCACATAGCACATGCCACGTCACTGCCGCGTCACAGACGCGTCAAACAAACACTACGTTTAGCCCTTGGTTAATGTCTGTTGAAGTAGGCCTGATTAGGTGAAGTAGCCACGTGTACAGATACTTAGTCATACACTACAACTACACCAAGTTTTCGCTTTACCGATCACTTACCAGTACGCAGGCTCTTCGGATCGTCGAGCATCCTGCCTCGTTTCAGCATCATGTACCCTCGTGTAGCTCCTATCTATTGCAAATAGACCACCTCACCCCCTTTCTGATTGGTGAGATAACTTAAGGGAACCACTAACTAACTTTAGGTCAGGTATGTACCCAGCTGACCAGATGACTTACCACGAGGCAAAAGTGAGTCATTCAAAGCCGTTGCTTACGACTCGAGTCGTTTTGAGTGCCTCCCTCTTTCTTCCTGCCATCTCCGTGATCCTGCAACATGTTGGTGAGTTGCACACTTTTTCTGTTTAATACTCAATGTTCAAACTGTTTAGACTGTAAATCAAAGCACACTCTCAAGCCAGCACCTTGTTTGGTGCAATTGCACTGTTTGTAAGAGTTCAACCTCTACTGAAGGTGGCCAGTACATTCCAGGTTATCTACACAACAATCACTGCTGAGCCCAGAACCTCAGCCAGTCTGCTATTGCACAGAGAGGTCATGCTAGAGGTCCAGCTCCTCCCCCTGTCATTCAATGTGGACATACAATACCACAACTGCCTTGTGGGGTGGTGTTGACTGCTCGTACCTGTGTTGGTGCTTTAACACATGTCTCCTCATCCTGAATGAGTGGTTCACACAGTGCTATTCTTACTGATCATGCACATGTATTGCCTTTGGGATCAGCTACATTGCACAGTGAAGAGTCTGATATTTGGGAAAATTTCACCCATACACCATCACCCTTGTGAGTACTTGGTGATATATATATAGCACCATACTAACTGGTGTTTTAAGCATGGATAGCTACAAACCTATGGAGATCAATGCCAAATATCCCCAGTGAGAATTGCCTGCTCCAACACCACTTTCTCATGACCCCATACCATCATCATCCCAACATCTTCAGCACTTGAGCTCATCAGACACTACACAATCTCCACCATCCAAATATCTTCAGGTTGCCCCTGAAGCCCACACTGCTCCACTCTTAGTGACACATACTACTCCTGTTCTACTTGCCAGCAGTCACCAGATCCATCTTGCACAATCATATCCTACCCTTGTCCCCCGCCAAACCCAGTTACCTGCCATAAAGTGCCCCATTCGACACAAAGAAGACAAAGAAAGTGATATCCTACAATCTGAGTCCCAGGTTCCCCAAGAAGACTCTCTTGGGTTATACAATGACCCTGATGTAGGTGATGAGGTCCACCATGACCTGCTCCTCCATACAGAACAATGTGATGAAGATTTGGATGCAGATATCATTCCAGACATACAGGCTGCCCCCTTCAACAGTCAGCCTGCAGGTCAGGTGTAGATCACACCAAGAAGCGAGTTTGAAGCCCTGCTTGATCCACGTCAGGTATATCAAGATGCTCATCCAGACTGGTTTAGACGTGTCATTATTATCTTGGTGGCTATTCTACATGCAAAGCATCGTGTTTCCTTTTGTGCTTGTGCTCTGATTCTTCACTGTGTTACTATCATTCTTCTCTCTCTAGGCATACTTCATCCCATGCAGCCTCTTCCTATGACTCTCAACACAGTGATTCATTGCCTCAATCTCCATGACAGGTTTACTATTTACCCAGTCTGTGGTCGTTGTCACCATATTTTCCCTACAGATATACCCACTGATGCACTGTGTCCTGACTGTGATAGTCAGCTGTTCAAACCAGTCTCTGATAGGCTCTTCCAGATGGTAACAGGCTGCAAAGCTCAATGCCCTCCTCCACTGTGTGCAGCACCTATCCAGGTACCATCTGTTATGAGAACATACGCCGATAGGCCCCTATTCACTTTTTCCTCTTTATGTCATCGTCATCGGACAGTATCCTTTTCCTTTCTCAGTCATCGCCGGATGCTGTCTTTGAAGTCACGTGATGATCTTCAAAGTCGACGGATCGGCTCAACCCCTGAGCCTCTCCTTTCCTCCCTATGCTTTCCTTTGTGGTTATAACCCTTGGACCCCCGGCTGCATTGCCTTGTATTACCGTTACCTTGGTATATGGAACATTCTCACTTATTCTCGTATGTTCCTTCACATTCTATTATACTTACCTTTCTGGTTTCATGACTCGACCTTCGTCCGCTAATTCGGTTCGAGCTCAGCTTTAACACTTCGTATATAAAGCTAGCTATCATCTGTTGTACTCTTTAGCTTTAATCTACCTTTGTCTTGACCCATCTACTAGAAGCCTAGCGAGCTTCAACTTGTGTATAAGTATTCTTGGTTGCTCGTCACGTCCAAGCCTAGTCTTGTCACAAGCCTTGCGTAGTAAGCTTACTACCGCGAGCGATACTTCTCAAGGAGAGCCCCGTCTCTCGAGAAGTGCTATGAACCTTCACCGTACATGGAGGGCACTGGTCACAGAGCCCGTATGTGAAGGCCCCTATAAGGTCCACATTGCAAACTTAGCCAAGTTCGTAACACCATCTTCCTTACTTGTAGGTTTTCTTGCATGTGGAGGTAACAAGGCAGCATGCGAATCCTGGAAATCACACACAGTTAAACCAGGGGAGCTTCATGATATCTCAGATGGTGTAGTATGGCACACTATCCTGGGCCCAGATGAAACACCCTTCTTTTCTGGGACAGAAACCTCACAAGAGCTTCGCATTGGTGTAACCATGAGCCTTGACTGGTATGTAATTACCCACACATTATTCTCAATATGATGAGTACTGATTAAACTTTATTCCAAGGTTCAGATGCAAAACCAGTGTCTACAGGCCAAGCCATTCCCCTGGTATCTTATCACTATGCATTTCAAACCTTCCTAGGGCACTAAGGTGAGTTGCTGCTAACTTATTCTGTATCTGGTATTCATGTCTTTAGGTACCGTGCTAAGAACCTTTTGGTATTGTTCATGACACCTGGACCTACCGAACCAACAGGCACTCAGCTCCAAAACTATCTGCAACTTGTTGTCAATAATTTGCTCAAGCTCTATGAGGAAGGTGTTGTCTATCATACCCCAGGGCACCCAGAGGGTTAGTCCTAACAGTGTTTGACCCTTTGGTGCACTAACATATATTTTCTAGGTCAAAGAGTTTGTGTTGTACTGCTAGGTATTGTATGCAACCATCCAGCCATGTGTAAAATGTGTGGTTTTGCTGACCACAGCCACAAGAATTCTCCATACCCTAAGTGCAAGGTAATCCAGGATAAAATCTTCTCTGATGCATCTCTATGCAATGGTATGTGCCTCATTTCATTAGTGGCTTACAGTTTTGAACTAACCATAAAAATAGAATTTGATCCATGTAATGGTGAAGAACATCGACATTGATGTTTCCAAGAGAAAGCCCTTGAAACACGAGATGAATGTAACACCTTCTTTGATAAACATGGCATCCATTGGACTGAGCTTGTGTGGCTCCTGTATTTTGATCTTGTGTGACAGACAATAATTGATCTGATGCACAATTTATTACTTGGTGCATCATCATATTTACTTTAACAATGAACGAGTGAGCTAATATGGACCTTGTAGGAATTATTAAGACTCAATGGTACATGCAGTGGATCTTGACTCCAGCCCTTCACACCTCTACTTAGACAAGAACTTGTGAGCTTGATTTAATGCATACCTTTCTCAGTACATTTGAAGCCCTGCTCTGGGCTGGAAAGCTGCCACTTCGTGTTGGAGAGCCCACAGGTGGGTCTTTGACAGCTGACAAATATAAGTTTGCTGCAACAACAGCCTGGCCCATCACTGTAAGTCATTTTATTCTATATTGCATCCATTATATTCATCATGCAATTCAGATACCTATAATTTGGGACATGTTCATGGAGGAAGTGGAGTTGGATCAAAAAACTTCAATTAAGTCATTTTCTAAATGTCAGGATCAGTTTATCAAGGACTATGAGGCTTGGAAGGCACACCAAGAAGCACCACAAGGGTCTGTGGCTGCCAGACAAGGCAACAGAAAGAAGGCTGCAAAAGACAACAAGAAACCAAAGCCACCAAAGGTTTGCATGCAATGTGCTGAACCAATCACTTTCTGCGCCTTTCAACTGCTCTCAAGATATTCTGTGGTAGTTCTATCAAGCTGGATATGCTCCCTCATGCAGAGACACTGCTTCAAGAGTACTTGCTTGAGTACAAAAGGGTACAATCTTGCTTTAAACAGATTTTTCAATCTTATCATATGCTAAATAGTTGTATAGTGTCAATGCCCTGAAACCAAACTTTCATTGGGCCATTCATCTTAGACAACAGATCCTTGACTACAGACCAGTCTATAACTTTTGGGCTTTTCTCTCTGAGTGTCTCAATAAAGTCCTCAAGAGTTTAAACTCAAACAACTGGACTGGGGGTCAGATTGAGATATCAATAATGCGAGAATTTTCACGTAGTGCACAGATAGATTACTTGGTGATGTTTTTGCTTGTTATCGTGCTTTCTCTCAGTGGGATTTTCAGGCTCATGATGCAATAGTGAATGCTGAAAGTCCTATCATTAAGACTCTTCTAGAACGCATGCTTGGTGATAGTCATAAGACCTTGGGAACTATACAAGATGCTGCCACTGGGACAGGCTTTGACAGTATGTTTCATATCATCAATTTTTGTAGAAACTTGCTGATTTTCAACTGCTCAATAGAATTAAGTTCATATCTGCATGTCCAGCCTGGCCCATTGATACCAAACCCACAATGAATCAGTGATGCAGCTCATGTTGCATTATATGCTCACTATAACTCACAACAACCCCACAGTGTTTGTTATGCACTTGAATCAAATCCCCATCCAGGTTCATCTCAACTCAATGACTTTGCACTGTACTATCAGTTTGCACTTCTAGATGGACGTTGCATCACACCATTGGCAAGAAGTACTCAAGAGTCCACCAGATCATCTCTCATCAAGGTTGTATACATGGATAAGTCATGGTATGGCGAAGTAATCAACATCTTTTGTCATATGCAGTCAGGGATAGTGAATGGAAATCAGCTTCTCATGGAACTCAGATAGATGATAGAATTATCACTGGTGCCTGTCGAAGATGATCCATGGAGCAAGTTGTAAGTGTCTGCTTTGTAGTTCTATTGCTCTGACTCATTTTTTTCAAGTCCAGAGCTCAATGTTATGTGTTTTGAACTAAACAAGTACTGGAGCCCAGGCAAAGATGGAGCTCCCCCTACCGTTCTTCCACTTGATCAAATCACCAGCCAGATTGCTTGTGGAATCATCAAGACCAGTAATTCAGAATTGTGGATAACAACAATGCTTGACCATATACATGCAAAATTTTCTCTATCATATAATGATTCATGACTCTTCTCTACTACTTAGCATCCTACTGTTTAGTTTCCAGCCCTCAAGAAAACATCATCTGTGCAACCACCCTTCCCTTGTCTGGCCCTTAAGAAAACATCATCCATGCAACCACCCTTCCCTTTCCCACTGGTCCAGCCCTCAAGAAAACATCATCAGCAGAATTATCCTTCTCTTCCTCTAGTGTTGTCCTGGTCAACTTCATCATTTGGAGTGCCTTGGTTGTCCTGATGCTCCTTTTTTTTTGAACTGAAACCTTCTGGGTCCTTCCATGCACCCCATTCCTTGAGTAAGTCTTGATACTCTGGTCTATCTTTGTTGGCCTTGAGCCATTCCATGTTGATGCTGAAGGTATAGGGTGCAAAATTGGGGATACACTGTGATTGACGATCTGTGCCAGTAACTTGGATCATGTGGAAATGCTTCTTTTGCTTGGAGGTCAGCGACACTCACCAAAGATCATGTAGAGTATGAAAGATCTGACTGAGCTAATGATTTGTAAGTTTCTACTCATATTTGACCTGCGAGTTGGCAGGCATTCCCATTTTCTCCGCCATCCTTCACTTCCAATCATCCTCTAACTCATCATCATCATCTGGCCCAGATGCTTCATCTGACATATGGTCTGCATGCACAAGGTCCACCAGATCAACATCAAATTTCTCAATGTAACCCTGTCATGCTGTCATAAGCTGATCTGCTTTCTAATCCATCATAGTAAGTCTTCATATTGATGAAAAGTAACTTTAACACTTACTTCTTTGTGACATTGAGCACATCTATTGCTTCGCTGGTTCACACCTTTGGCAGCTTTCTTAGCATTGTTCTGGGCCCACCAGTCTTCTTTGAATTCATGGTATGTCTCCTTCACAAACATGAAAAGTGATTGCTTATTCCATTTTATCTTGCAATTTGTAAGGCAGTCACTATTGGCCATGTTCTGCAAAAGGTGAGCTCACAATTACATATCATGTTGCATATGACTTACTTGAAGTTCTTGCCAGACCAAACTTGCGACCTTGGCAAAGATCATGCAGTTATGGTCATCATTTACTGTTTTGGTGAACTCTGGCATCAGGTAATGTTCACCTGTCACTTGATTGATGCACTCTTCATCTGCTAATGCTGGCCAGCTTCTCCCTTCAGAAACATCACAAACATGATGGAATTTCATGGTAATCAAACACTAGGTAAGATTGTTGAGTTTGTACTATATTTGATGCTACTCAAAGCACTTGCCTTTAGCTCACTTCGTGCCTCTTTGCTGATTGTGGATAGTTTACTCCAACTTTGAGTCACATCCTCCACATCATCATCATATTCGCCAACACACAGTTCAACATGGCTTGCTCTGCCAGGCTCTGCAACAGCCCTTGCCCTTTGTGTCCTAGCTGACTTACCCCCCCTTTGCACAGTTGAACAACCATGTGCTACAGGACTTAACATGCCTTATGGTGAGTTCTACATGCATATATGCACCTATATGCACTTACTTGTTGTTATTTCCCCTTTGGTATGGATGAGGGGATGTAGGCCCATCATGATACACATCATGAGCACAACACAGTGCTGGTGCTAGACTGCTGGTGAGTGTAGGATCAATATTTGGATCAGGCCTATTTGGCTGATTATTTCCAGTATTAGCACAGACAGCTTGCTTAAGGTGGTCAGGCCAAGTGTTCCACACATCAACAGGGATATTTTCTGGATGATTAACCATGGTTTGCAAAAGTTATGAGAGTGCTAGGGGGTGGGTGAAGGAGGGGGAACACGATGCTGGACATAGTCAATATAATTGCCATGTGATGTAGATCACATATTGATAAATAATTTGAATTTGGCTAGCCACCTACTTAAAGCTTTCATGTGCAATTAGGTGAGAATTTGAGCTGCTGGATTGAAGCCATTTTTTACTCTGAGACAGATGGCCTAGTTGGAAGGTAGGATAGGTCATCTAGTTAGATGGTTGGTAGTTCATGTCCTCGAAACTACTAAGGCCTACTCATGTGCTCAGTAGATGTTCTAATTTTGTTGTATTTACATTGTCAAATAACAGCTAACTAGGTACAAAGTATATGGGGTCTTCACGTAGTGAAATTGTGCTGCGTTAATGCCTCATCAATGCCATGTCAAAATTCATCCATGCCGCATCACTGCTGCGTCACAGGCGTGTCAAACATAGTGTGGCACATCACTGCCTCGTTAGTGCCCCTACGCCTCGTCAGTGCCACGTCAATGCACATCAACACTTCAGCTGTTAGCATAACTTAGGTATGTTTTAAACTTGTCGTAATAAATGACTTTTTAACAGTGCCTCCTTCTGTCCTAACAGAATCAGATGTTGTACACTGTATTCATTCATAGGAAATAATAATTTGATGTCTGCTTGCACATTTCCTGCACTGTAATTTAAAGCTAAAATATTCAATGTCATTCCAAAACTTAATTCGATTGTACCTCCATGTCAGATACTCAGAATGCCACATCAAATACTCAAGCGTCTTTCACGGGACCAGCAAGACCAAGGTCTTCAACCCAAACCAACACTGGAAGATCGGCTGTATTCGAACAAGAGTTGGCGGAGAAGTGCCTTAACACAGTCGAAGAATTCAAGCATGCCATCATCTCCAAACAAGAAGCATATATCACTATTGCAAAGATTATCGGATCAACAACTAATGAAGCGTCCGACCAAGCCGAGTCTTTTATCGCGGCTCCGTACTTCGACATGCTCAACAAATGGTCTCGAGAGCTTGAGAGAACTAGAGACCCTCGAGAACCGAATGTTGATAGACAATCTGAAGATAGACCAACTTGATCTGGGAGTCGAATGTAGACTCATAGGGAATGCTTGAACTGGCGCGTCAGTGCCGCGTCACATCCGCGTCACGCCGCGTCACGACCGCGGCAGGCGCGGCAGGACCGCCCGGGAGAAACTAGTAGAACGCGAATCATGATAGCAGCGTCTGTCTTCTGCATGATGTTGTGTGGGCCACTCTCGACTTCGGAGAGGTTGTTGGATGGATTCAACTGAGGTTCAATTTGGAGTAAAATTGCTCACAGGCTCAGTACCATCAGACGTGCATTGATCATGAATCATAATGCTAACGGCTTCTGAGGTGACTGGGGCACACTTGAGCTTGAAGTTTATAGACATACAACCTGGATAGCTACATCCGAGTATTATGTAGACATGATGGCGATGAACAAGTAGCAATTGCTTGGCAATTGCAAGTATTTACGTACATAGCTGGAATTTGCCCCCGCCTTGGGAACCGATGCACTCAGACTAATACGTGCACTGACAGCCGACTCAGTCCATTATTGATCGATATTGATCCTCACACTAGTACTGATCATCGTCGACGCCAAGAAATCCATAGGTGGATCCGAGTTGCAGTTATGAATATCCACTCCGAGAGTCAGCAAAAACCAGTCCGAGTCAGCATTTCCGATGCCGGCCATAACATCTCACCTTCACTCGTTCTACCAGCCGAAATCCTGGCTCTCATCTCACAACCATAGTGGAAGCAATGTGAGATCCATAGTGATCCATGGCAGGATGTGCTGAATGTCCTGCTCAGTTGCACTTTCGTATCACCAGTCTGGCCCGGGTACTTGGTACGTGGCATGTGGAGGATGCAAGAGAAAACCCTCTCTCCGGATGGTCTAAGACAAAGCTCTTGCGTTCGCAGTACCCATAGGTGCAGACAGGTTACACAGCATGAAACCCGACGTCCCATTCACCATCATCATCCTACCTCTATGTTGCACATTCGACTGCTTGCATTGACTTCTTACAGGATTGACGCCGCACAGCCATCTGGGAATAATGGAATCCACGAAGATTCGTACACCAACTTCTTTCAGTTTTGTCATACACAGGGCACTAGTAGTATTGACAAAAGAACTTGTATTGGTCTTTCCAGCTGTCTATTTCTTCGACATCATCTAGCACTCATCTCACCCACATGTCCTTGGCTCGTCGCTTTTGGAATCTGATTTCTCGACACCACCTACCAGAAACTAAATTCACGAGAATGGCCGACGCGCGGTTTCTTTGCATATCGTGCTCAATCAGCCTTGTCCATGCAGCTCGCAACTAGTACCACAGCCAGCCAGCCGATGCCAGAAGCGAAGCACCATATAGGGGAACAGGACGAGCGAATCGATCAGAATGTTGATGTAAGTGATTTATTAGCCTTCGCACACTATCTATCAATTCAACATATGGGTATCAGTATTCAGGGAATGCTCCGTTTGGCAGCAGGAAGAATAGCAAGGATAGCATACACAGAGCTATATAGTGCTCATATTACGATTTCACAAACATACCTCTTCTGCCTGACTACAATACAAAGGTTTCAGCCGCGAATAAGTGAGAGGGATGTCTGGTAAAATTGCTAGTGCAGCGCAACCAATCATTCATACCGACGAACTCTTAAAGGCACCCCAAGACCACCCTCTCCAACAAACCGCGGGCGAGGTAAAATCCCTCTCGCAACTTCGACTGGAGTATCCGGTCCATCCCGCATCTCAAACACAAAATTCTTCACCAGAACCGATAGAACCGTCTGTATCGCAGTGAGTAGCGTCCAAACTGGCTGATTCGCATCGCTCACTTTGAATTCCGCGATCGCGAAATCTTTTCCAAGACACGTCCTCGGGCCGTCGACGAATGTCAGCAGATGCCTGTGACCTTGAACTTCCTTGGCCTTCCCACTGATGCCGTCTTCAGTCAGCCAACGATCAGGCTTAAATTCCTTCGCGTCAGGCCCCCAGATGGCCAAAGAACGATTTATCGCTGCCCCTGGTATTGTGATCAACGTCCCTTTCGCTATAGACACACTGTTCGTCATTTCCCCGGACCTCGTGCGCACAGGTTCACTCAAGGGAATAACGTCATCTGCCGCCGCCTATAGACTACTGTTAGTGCCTATTCACGCATGGGCAGCCACACTCACAAGACGAATGAACTCGCCCAGCGGAGGGTGGAGTCGAAGAATTTCATGGACAACCGCATCCAAGTATGGGAGGCTGGCCTTTAACTGGTCATATGTCGGATCGGCGCCAAACGCAAGCAGCTCCTCTCTGAGTTTGGTTTGGACATCGGGGTTTCGAGATAATTCAATCAACGTCCACTAATCACCAT